>PVJX010001209.1:0-174529 GCA_004027295.1 Dolichotis patagonum | reverse complement strand
TGTTTGTGTTGAGAAGTCTGCCGTGATTCTGATAGGTTTTCCTTTATAGGTGATCTCTCTTTTCTCTCTAACAGTTTTTAGTATTCTATTCTTATGTTGGATTTCTGGGATGGTGATTATTATGTGTCTGGGTGTAGTTTTATTTTGGTTATGGCTGTTTGGAGTTCTATATGCTTCACTTATCCAGATGTGTGTTTCTTTTCTCATGTTTGGGAAGTTTTTAGCTATTACTTCTGTAAATATCCTCTTGATATCATTTGGGCTGTCCCCTTCTTTTTCATTTATCCCTATTAATCTTATGTTATTTTTCTTTGCATCATCTTGCAGGTGTTGAATTGTTATTTCCTGATTCTTTGTTATTTTTAAAAGATCTTGGCTTTGCTGCTCACTGGCTGCAATCTTACCTTCGAGGTCTGAAATTCTATCTTCACTTTCATTGAGGCAGTTTTTACAGCTTCCAATAGAATTTTTGATTTCCTGTATATCTCTTTGAATCTGCTTTATGCATTCTGTTTGATTCTTACATTGTTCATTCAGGGATTCTATCTTTTTCCTTTGTTCCTCTAATTTCTTAGCTGTGTTTTAACTAGATGCATTCACTATTTCTTTCACTGTTTTTATCTGTTCTTCTTTTACCTGGCAAGTATTTCATATTTGAATTTCTCCATAGCTTTCCCTATTTGCATATTTATTTCATTTGATATCATTTCAGACATTTCAGATGTATGGATTCTTTTTTCTTCTATGTACATGGCTTCTAAGCTTTCTTGGGGTGTTGTAGAGCTTTGTGCCTGCCTCTTGGTCTTTCCTTTTGTCATTTTTCTATATTTCTTTGCTTTGAGTGGTGTTCCAATGCTTTCTCTGCATGTGTGACGAATTACCTCTTGTACCTTCAGTTCCTGGAATGTCATTGGCTCCTCCACAGGCTCTTGGCTTCCTCACAGGGTACTAACTACCCTCTGTGAGCTCCTGGCTCCCTAAGTTGTAAGGCAAATGCTGGGTGTGGTCAACCTGGAGCCTATGGAATCTCAGGCAGGCCAGGCAACCATACTTTGTCCCAGGCAGGTCTCCAGGAGGTTCCCTGGGAGTGAAGGGTGGGCCTACAGGTCCTAAAGAGTCAGGACAAAATGCTGGTTTCTGCAAAGTTCCAGGTCCCAAAAAGACCTGGCCACAAAGCCAGTCTCCGCAAAATTCCCAATCCAAACATCCCAGGCCTCTTTGCAGGTCCAAGAGGTTCCCGGTCCCAAAGAGTCAGGCTGTGATGCTGGTCTCTGGGAGATTTCCTGGGGTTGAAGGGCGGGGCTACGGGTTCAAACAGACCTGGCCCAGATGCCAGTCTCCAGCAAGTTCCCTGCGGATGAAGGGCAGGCCTACCGGTTGCAACCAGTAGGGCCGAGATGCCGGTCTCCCCAGACTTTCAATCCAAACAGCCCGGGCCACTCTATGGGTCTGGGAAGTTCTGGTCCCAAAGAGTCGGGCTGAGATGCTGGTCTCTAGGAGATTTCCTGGGGGTGAAGGGCAGAGCTATGGGCCCAAACAGACCTGGCCCAGATGTCAGTCTCCAGGAAGTTCCCATAGATGAAGGGTGGGGCTACCAGTCCCAAACAGTGGCGTGGAGATGCCAGCCTCCAAAGACTGTCAATCCAAACAGCCTGGGCCACACTGTGGGTCCGGGAGGTTCTGGTACCCTTTATTTTATTTATTTTATTTTATTTTTGATTTTGGTTTTATTCTTTCATTGTTTCTTTGCCATATATCTTGGGAAATTGCACCATACTCATTTCTCATCTGAATTATGTACATCATCTTGTCTCCATTACTCTCTCAATTGAGGCTGTTTCCCACTTCTCATCTGCTTATTTTCAAACCCTTCTCCATCTCACTCAAGTATTCTTCTCTCACTCATCCACTGTCCAGCTAGGATTTGCCAATCTGCCCCTCCCAATCTGAATTTCTGCATTTTTTCTGTGACGTTAATTGTAATACTGGATTCTCTCTTCCAGTATGATCATCTAGATCACACCTATCTGCTACCATTCTCACATCCAGCATCATCTTCCTCATCCCTCTATAAGCATAGCCAGAGGTGCTCACTACCCATGTCCACAGATCTCACAGTTACCTCTGTGCATGTGACCAACATCCCTGAGACTGTGACCTATAAATCCTGGATCATCCACAGACTTTAAATCATTTGGACCTTTTCTATCCTCATGTTATCTGGCTTCCTTTTCCTGTTTAGACATTTAAACATTTAAATTCTTGTAGCTTTACTGTATGTGGTGCACTTGTGTAAGTAATTAAAAATATTACAATGGTCATATGCCTTAATTCAATTCTTTATAACTTTTGGAAATGCAGAGGCCTTCAAATGCATTTCTGCTACCTATTACATTAGGAAACAGAAGAGTCTTTTAAGATACCATTAAAATGTAATTTCTCTCAATCTAAGTAAAAGAATGATAATCTTAAGACCAGCTGACACCTAGATTATACACCTTTTCCAAAAGACTAATGATTCTAAGGTTCAGCCAATAGGCATCAATAATGTTGGTTTGAAAGAATAGATGAGCTCTAATCAGACATCCAAAGATTTGGTGCCAAAAAATCAAATTCAAATTATTCTTTGATGCCTCAATTCAGTTAAACGTATAACTGCATGCACATTAGGCACCATTACTCTGATGATGAATACTAGTAAGATATCATATAAATATGATTTGACAAGTGGTATATTTTAATCCACAGTTGATCTCCTTTATATACTTATCTATTTTTCTATATTTGTAACTCTGATTCCTTGCCTAATATCACCATCGATTCCATGTTTTATGGATACTTTTCCAAATATAGGGTTCCTTCAGTTTCAGACACAAAGATTACTTTGTCTGACTTTCAGAAGGTTTCTGTACTCCAGATGGAAACCATGTTTCAGCTTTTTAATTATCTCCAAGGATTTACACTTTCCAGGTATCATGCTAGGTTGTTAGTTTTTCAAATCCTTTGCAGGCATCCAGTTATTGGAACAAACCCTGATGGACGGGCAAAGTCTGAGGTGAGCAACATCTAGAGATAGGGAAGGTAAATATTTTGGGCTTGAGATTTTCTGATAGACATTTCAAGTAATCATGCTTACCAGCTTTTTATTCAGAGAAGATATCTTACATGCTGTTCAGTAGGACTTTCGTTGCTAGCATGTTACAAGTAGTGTCATCACGGAATTACTTAGACATTCTAGACCATGACTGTGTTATCACTTCAGGAAAGAAGAATAAACACACCCCACTCCTGTAACAATTTGTAATTTTTATAAAAATAGTTGAAGCACTAAGTGGATATGTGAGCCAAGGAACACCTGAACCCTGATGATTTTCATATTGCTGACATAGAAACCACAGAATGTTCAGAGATCTTTTTAAGGGGTGATTTCAAGATATGTTTTTAGTGTGAGGCAGAGCTCAGAAAATACAATGGATTTTCAGACTCAAATTCTTACTTTCCTAATGTTCAGTGTCACAGGTAAGAAAAAAGGTAACTCAAAGCTGAAAATCTTTTTGTTACAGAAATTGACATTAAGGCAGGCTTTTGGTTACTGTTTCTGTGTATTGTGTGATATTGCATTGCTGTTTCTGTTTGTAGTGACTTCTATCATTTCTTTTCATCTCTTCTCCATGACCATAGTGTCCCATGTACAAATTGTGCTCACCCAGTCTCCAGCATCCCTGACTGCTTCCCCAGGGAAGAAGGTCACCAACACCTGCACAGCCAGTTCCAGTATAAGCACTGAGCACTTTTACCTGTACCAAGAAAAGGCAGTAGCCTCTCCAAAGCTCCTGGTTTATCAAACATCAAACTTGGCTGCATGAGTCCCAGCTAGCTTCAGTGGAAGTGGGTCAGGGATTTCTTTCTCTCTCACAATAAGCAACGTGGAGGTTGAAGATGTTGCAACATATTACTGTCAGCAGTATCAGAATTATCCCCTCACACTGCGCTACAGACCACAACAAAAACCCCATCAACTCCTCAGGGCCCAGTTGCCTCTTCCTCAGAGTCTATGGCATGATTAGAGGCTTTATATGAGACAGAAACACCCAAATCTTCTTTACTGGAGCTAAGTATGTTTGGTTTCCTCCAAGAATAAGAGAGATGTACACATGGGAAAGATGGAATGAGGTGGACACGGAGGCATCTTTCTGCACCAGCCTGCCTAGAGAAGCCTTGGAGGGCTGCAGTGCAGATATCCTCAGTGGGACACTGCTTCTTAGGCTAAGGTAATGGACTGGGAACAAATGCCCTGGGCCTTGGGGAAACCCCACTGCTAGAACTCTTCCCTATTTCATGAGGAGAAATGATGGATAACTAACAGGCCTGTCCCATAACTGAGTAAATTTCAGAGACAGTGACTCTGTTCCAGAGGTGAAGAATAGCAGAGTATATGCTAACATCAGTCCTTGCTTTTGAATGCTGAAATTATTATTATTTCATTTTTGTTGACTATATATCATGGTGGAATTAGGTGGGTATAATAAATATGAAAATGATGACAGAAGTCTCTCATTTGTAATACTTTCTTGTAGTTTCTAACCCTTCTTTAAGGGACTGACACCCTGAATAAATATGTGGAAAACATGACAACTTCACCTTCAGAGGCAATGGTCTCTGGATTTCTGTGAGTCCCAGAGTCCCAGAAAGCTAAATCAATAGACTTGAAGGTTCCACAACAATGAATACAAAGCTCAAACTGCCTCAGGCTGCAGATTCAGGGTGGCATAGATATGAGAAAACAAAAACATCAGTGATACCTGTGCTGTGGCATTTGTACTGAGCATCTGGGGTAATTCTCCACTGAAGTAGGTAATTAGGGCACAGCAAGGAGGCTGGACAATAGGGCATAGCTTGTCAATCAGGGAAAACTGCCAAATGGCAGCAAGGATCTCATGTCAGAACAGAATGCAAAAGACAGGGACAGCTAACTTCAGGGGACTGCTGCCCTCTGGATCTTGCAGAGGTCTGGATGGGATACACTGTGTATTTTCACATTTTTTCTTTTTTTTCTTGCTTCACTTTTTCTTCTTTTCCATCTTCTTCCTTTACTTCAAACAAACACTGCATTTTCAGGTTCATCAGTTGTCCCATCTGATTTTTGGAACAGTACAGTGAGACCCTGGAACCACTGGACACTCCAGCAACCAGTGAGTGCTGTGCAGTGGCCTTTGCCCCTGTGAGTGTTCTGGGGAGTTTCTGAGACCTCGACTAGGTCTTCTGTGCCACTGACACAAGGAGACCAGATCAACTGAATCCCAGAAGTCTAGTTTGTCTTCCAAAGTCCTACTGTGAATTAAGGACATTGAGAAACTAAATGTTCTTTACTTTCTAATGGAGGAACACTGCAGATCATCTAAGTGATCCACAACTCCCTATGAGAGCTGACTATATAGATTTCTGTCGCTTAGACATAGGCCATTTTTAGCATATTTTGTTCATCTGTTTATTCTGTTCCTGAGGGTGCATATGTTTGTGTTTGTGTGTGTTACTATGGTTATTTTGACAATGATTCTCACTAAATCACTAAGTCTCTGGGCTCATACTGTGATTCTTCTGCCTCTGTCTCCCAAAGTGTTGGTATTGCAAGTGTTTGCCCACATATCCAGCTAAACCTAGTTTATTCTATTGTGCCAAAATGATTTTCAGTGGTTTTCAAATGAGAAACAGCACAGGACTCTTCAAACAATTTACAGTGGTCAACAGAATGTGTCCATGGTTTCACTGCACCAGTGTAAGTTTTAATTTCTTCATGAAAACAAGTAAACTCTAGAATATTAAAATGTATACATTTATTTTATTTCTTTGCAATTCAACTAGAGATGCAAAGAAATTCCCATTTCTGATGTAGGATATAGCATTTGCTATTAAATAGAGGAAGTGAGAGCAAAGCAGAGGCTGTTTTGAAATAAAAATCATTGTAGCATGCAGTTCAAAGAGACAATGATAACTGAAGAGTTTGTTGATGGATAAACTAATCAGGAGTATGAAATATGATTTTTTCTCAAAGAAACACCTAGATTATATACAACTTCCCGTCAGCACGACGTGAATTTTAGAGAAAAATTTAACTTAGTGAGAGGCTGTGATTATGTTCCAATGAAAAAGACTTCCATACAAAATCACACTCTGTTCTCTGACATATCTTCCAAAACACATGAAAGCACAAGTTTGATTTGCAAACTTTCTATGATCACGCCTCATAAGATACAGTTCTAGTGAAATACGGTGTCTTATTACAGTAATGTTTCTGCCTAGTACACTAACATAATCCTGGTTTTTCCTGATCTCTTCTTACTGAGTAGCTGGCATGGTGCAGAGGGCGCCCCCTTGCGAGCTTCTATGGTTCGGTTGGAATGCCATGGTGTGCTACTTTGTTGTTTGCTCTGGGAAGGTAAATCAAGTGTCTTTAATCATATCTAAAAATAGGTAATAGGGAAGAATCAAAGCAGAACAATCCTACAGAAAGACCCACTAAGGTAAGATATATGGGGAGTGGGCATATTTGCAACACATACGATCAGCAAAGGTCTTCTCACAAGCCTTTTAAAAAGTAGTACAAATTAGTAAGAAAAAAAACTAATCTCTGGAAATTTTCACAAAGATGATCAGTAAACACGCAAAAAGGCAATCAACCTCAGTGGTGCTAATATACAGTCCATGAATCATGTATAAGTGTCCTTATCTTCACAAGAACTTATTATTTTTGGAAAACTTGATAATAGCCATTGTGTCTGCAATGCAGTTGAGTCTGAATATAGTTTTGATTTGGATTTCCATAATGGATAAATATGTGAAATACTTTTTCTTACACGTACTGGCCTTCTTTTATTCTTTTGATAACTGTGTTTCCCTTTCCCCATTTGGTGGCTGTATCCTTTTGGGGGATTTTTGGTGTTATGTTTTGGAGTTCTTTTTATATTTTTAATATTAATACTCTATTGAAAGATTAGCTAGCAAAGCTTTGTGACTTTCTGTACACAGGCTGTCTACTCTGTTCTTTACTCTGTTCTTTCTGCTACTGAGCAGAAGCATTTACATTTGATGTAGTTCTATAAGTTTATTTTTGATATTGTTCCTGTGCTCCTATAAATCATCCTTGAAATCACTGTATGTGCCTAATACTTCATATTTTTATGGGTATATATATATATATATATATATATATATATATATATTTGTGTTTGTACAGTGCTCTTTTTTATTTTTGAACCATGGACTTATAGTATTTTTTCAATCTCATATTGTGTTTACTTTTGAACTGCTTTTTCTGAATAGAAATTTCTTAGAATTTCTTAGGCCATCTTGCTTTGTTTGCTCATATTTTTTGTTTTGTGTTTGTGTGTTCTTTCAAATAAATATTAGAATTGTTCTTTTAAGTTGTGTGAAGCATGTCATTGCTATTTTATTAAGGATTTAATTGAATTCATAAATGCTTTTCAAAATATGACCATTTTTAGCAATATTAATTCAAATGCTTGATGAACATGGGGGATCCTTCTATCTACTTGTGCTTTTACAGTTTACCTCTTCAATAATTTATAACTTTTTTGTAGAGTGTTTCTCCTGCTTCTGGTTAGACTTAGGTTTGGTTTCCACTGAGTTCATTATTGGAACATAAAAATTAAAGTTTTCGTATATTGATTATTTTCTTCCACTATTTAGCTGAATTTGTTTAGCAGATCTAAAGTATTATGTTGTATAGTTCAGGATCACAGCTGCAAATATGATTGATTGACTTTTTCTTTTCCTATTTGTATCCCTTTTCATTCTCTCTTTAATTTTATACATGGGCCAAACTTTGAAGTACTATTTTGAATAAGAATAGTGAGGGTAAGTATGTTATATCCTTCATGATCTTAAGGAAAAAATTTAAATTTTTCTCATTCAGGATATTGCTAAGTATCAGTTTCTTGTCTGTAGCCTTAATTATAATGAAGAACCATGGATACATATTTTCTTTGTAGTTTCACCATGAAAAAATATTAAATTTTGTCAGAAGATATGTTTCTGCATCTATGGATAAGATCATGTATTTTTATTTGATTATATTTATTTAATATATTTAATTTACTGATTTCCATATGTGAAACCGTCTTCACATCTTGGACTGAAACTAACTTGGACTGGTTAATCATTACTCTGTTTGAAACAATTCTCTCTAGGGCTTTGTTTGAGTATTCCACTAGGATATTGATCTGTGCTTTTCATTTATTGTTGACTCTTTAATTTTGTTATCAAAGTACAAATGACTTAATTGAATGAATTTGGATATTTTCCTTCCCTTTTCATTTCTGCTTGATCTAGACTGCAACAAGCCTTTCTAGTGATTTTTTAATTTGACTATTGAGCTTATTTCCAAAATTTCTGCTTAGTTTTTGTTCAGAATCCCTGTTTATTAAAATGTTCTTTCATATCATGAATTTTCTTCTTTATTTAATTCAGTTGTTGATTTTTATACTATTTAAGTTCATTTATGCAATTAAGATAAAGTTCAAAGTAGAAAAGATAATGAATTAAATAATAAAGATTTTCAAATGTAAATAAAAGCAGTGAAAAATAAAAACATTAATAATAAAGAAACAATAATTTAGCAAGAAAATGAAACACTTTAAATGATGAAAATGGGGCAGGCAGGTGAAAAGCAGCAAGGCAAAGAGCAGAACAGAAGCAAAAATACAGAAGAGAAACCTAAATACTGGAAGGTGATTGCTCCTGACTATGGAATCTGGTTTAGAGGGGCAGAGTCACTCTGCCAGGGAAGCAGTGGATATTAATTAAGAAGTAGCCTAGATGTGTTTGCTTCCTCTCCATGTGTATCAAACAAATAGGACCACTTCTTGGCTAAGGTCTGCCTCATAAAGTGGGACAACATTCACTGCATCATGGGATCTGGTTTCCTTGGAGGCTTTCTGTTTGTGCACCCAGAGGGCAGGCTGTTGATTCACTGGCAGCCAGGAAGCCTCATCTCCAACCTGGTATTGGCCACATCCAGAGCACACAGGGCAGTGCACGTTCATTCTGCCTCCTCTGTCTGGGTGCCCAGCCACATGGCAAATGACCACACCATCAGCAGGATCTCTTCCCATGGATATGGTATTGCTGGCCTTTGGGCTATGCAAGGTAAGCATTCAGCCTCCCCAAGGTCCTCAGTGGGCATGGCTATTAGCAGCATCTGTGTGTGGACAAGCCATAGTCCATGTTTTGCAGGGTCCAAATTTATGAATTGTAACTTAGCACATGTGGACATATCTTCAGCACAGATGAATGCAGACAGTGCACCTGGACATGTGGCAATTGGGCAAGAGGAAGAGTGACTGCAAATCCCTGAGAGCCCTGAGAGTTGGGTGAGGAATTCAAGTTCTGCTCTGGATAAGCGGGTGTGAAGATCAAGTGCTCTGTAATTATCCCACTCAGGCGCACACTATTCTCAAACACATGGCTCTGGCTAGTTTACAGAGGGCAGGGCTGTCACTACTCTCAGCCACTGTCTCTCTCACAGTCTCTGCTCTCTGCTGCTAATGAAACATCCCAGTGACCTCCTGTTCCACATTCCCTTCAGTCAAGACTGCCTTATATGGCTTTCTCTGCCCCTTCAGTCCATCAGGAGTCCACCTATAGCCCTAATTCTGATGCCGCCAAATCTCCATTCACTTGGGAGGGATTAGGCCTTAATAATGGGACCCCTTTCATGTGGCATCTGTTAGAGCCCTGTGGGCATGTATATACTTCAGTGACAGCTTGTCCTCCAGGTGGGATTCCTTCAGATCAAATTCCTCAGCTGGGGTAGTAGCTTTGTAGGGACTGTGGCTTTTGCCTATCGAAAACATCACCAGCTAGGTTGTAATAATAGCAGTTGGCTTTTTTGGCTGTTTCACCTTATTTGGCTGTTTCACCTTATATTTGGTCACAGCTTTCCATTCAGGAGGCTAAGATAATTAATAATCATTGCATTAATAATTTCTAATTGCTGACTACCCTTTTCTGTGTTGTTGCCACAGATTTCCATGCTGTTTATTATTGCCTTCGTTATCTTCCTGTGATTAATAAAGGACAGTACTCAACTACCTGTGAATAAAAGCAGATTTTACATCTGGCCTTCAGTTTTTGTTTACAACAAGCTTATAGTTATTTTTCCACAGATTGATAGAGAATGACTCATCATTAGTCTGTGGAAAACTAAAAAGAAAGAATATATTGGACTGGATGTGAACATGAAACAATAATTCAAAAAGAAAGAGTTTCAAGCATCACATTCATGAATCACTCACAAAAATGTGAGTGAGTGTAAAAATTATTTCCAAAGTTTTGAGCCATTTGCTGTCACCTGGATTAATGACTAAAGTACAACCCATAGACAATGTCATGAGTTATCTCACACAGTAGATTGAAACAGGGAAGAGAGAAAGTTATTTTCCTGAAAACTTGCTTAAATGATAAAAGGAATTATTTGGCATCAATACAGAACACCAAGAGATAGAGTGTGACCCCAAAAGATACTGTGCACAGCAAAATATAAGCAAGTGTCTTTTTCTTTTTTAGAGAAAAAAGCAAAACAGAATAAAGGATAGAAATATTAAAGAATTTCAAATAAAAGCACACTAAATAATCATTAGTTGATAAATTACATATTGTCATCTTAGAACTATTTGTTCCAATTGCAAAATTGAAGCATGAAAAGTGGACAATCAAACAATGACAGTGCAAACCATTCTGTTCTCTTTTAAATTTTTAAATTTTTTTTATTTTATTTAAAGAGAAAAAAACAAAACAAAACAGAATGAAGGCTAAAACAACACACAATTCCAAGGAAAAAAGGAAAAGATCAACAACAAAAAATCCTAAGAAATTATTAGTTGACAAATTACATACTGACTTCGTGGAAATAGTTGTTCAAGTTACAAAGTTAAAACGTGTAAAGTAGACATTCAAACAATGAGACTGTTAACAGTTCTGCACCACTATCTGACAAAAACAGCAATATGAGCATCTATCTTACCCACTCAAATATACATGCAATTATATCAAAAGGGTAAAATTAAACACAAGAATACAGAACAAAGCACATCACAAGAAAGCAATGTAAGAGACATAAATTTCAAAACTAGGCAATTGGAGATATTCACTGTCTATTGTATTGACTCTTGTTTTCTTCCAAATAGTTATCCATATTGTCACATACAGGGAATTCACCTGAAACAACATAGTATGGAATTGATCTGAGCAGGATGAGGAGAGCATTTCAGGTCTTCAAGACCAGACATTAGGGAAGCCAAGAATGGCTGTCATAGTATCTCTCATTCTCCTCAAAACAGCTGTCCATACCTTCATGTGTGTTGAACTTAAACAAGACAAAGCAAGCTAAAATCACTTTGAACAAAAAGTGATGGTTTTGCTGGATTTCACATCATGACGTTATGGAATCAGCACTGGGTAGTGTAGTGTCTCTTTTTCTTCAAAGTAGTTGTTCATTTCAACATGTGTTAAATAGTTGGTTCTCGTAAAGTGTTTATAAGCTCTACACATGCATGATTCTCTACATGTATATCTATCCTTTCTGTATTAGAGGTACAAACAAGACATAGCAAGATAAAGCAAAACAATTCCTAGAAAAGCTTGAGGCAAAAAAATCACATAAAACCGCAATGCAAGGAGATCTATAGTGGTTACCATGATGTCTCAGCAGTATGTAACAACATTAATAAAAATGAAGCATTGCAGAAATTATAAGACTTCAAAAGCAAGTAATAATCAAACCATAGTGGGTATCTTAGTGAATTTTGTCATCTTCAGTGTAGTTGCCTATACTCTTTGACTTGATGCTATCAATCATAACAGATTTAAATAAAATCAGTCAATACAAAGTAGCAATCTAACAACCCAGATTCAAATAAGATCAGTCATAATAAAGGGTTTCAGGGAAAAGAGACAAGATGGCGGACTGGTAGGTAGCAGGAGAGAGACCCTCTCTGAGAGAGACAGCTCGAATGCCAGAATAAAACACCCTGGGGAGACCCAAACAGAGAGAGATAGACTCTCACAACCCAGAAAGAAACTAAAGTGTAAAAACCCACTGAAATAAGAGGTCCTGGGGCCACTATTAGTGAAGATAAGATCAGCGATCATGGCACCCGCCTCGGGACGCCTGAATTCCGCCCGACCTGAACAAGCAATCAGCGCTGAAGTGACTGCTTGAGCCACCGGAGTGCGGAGCTGAACAGCCCGGTGTGCAGCTCACCGGGACCGGCACTGCACACGACCCACCCAGAGGCACTGTGAATTCCCACCACAGCCGCGCTGAAGTCGGAGGTCGGGCAGTCCAGCAGTTCTCGGGGACGGGGTGAGTGATGGGAATAAGACCCTCCCATGGGAAAGGGGAAACTGACTGGGCAACATGTTAGATTTGGGCAGGACAGCCCTAACTCCATAAGGAAGTGGCTTCAGCTGGTTACTCCCCTCGCCAAGCGGATTGGTGGAATCTGCTTGGACTAGGCCACGCCCCTGGTGGGGACCCAGTTACTTCCCTGAGATCAGTGCACACTGATGCAGTGAAGGCCTGCAAAGGTTGACTGGCCCAGAAGGGAGGAGCTAGCACACACTGCCCCTGGGTGAACTCTAATCTCTGATAACCTATTGAAGAGGGCTAAAGCTCCTAGCCTGCACCCTCTAGAGGAGCCTTAACCAACAAGAAAAGGGTCTGGGAATTACACTGTACACTTGTATGGAAGGAAACAAAAACATGATGAAAGGGAGAAACAAGAAAACACTCCCAGCCCCCAACCCTGAGAAAATTGATCCAGGAGAGGTAAATACAAAAGAGACTGAGGGCAGCAAAAATGCAGCATCAAACACAGCATTAGTGGACATAAATAGATATATTCAAGACCTCGTAAGTGGGACCAAAACTGAAATATTAATTCAAATTAAACAAGAGATAAGTAGATTAGTAAAAGAAGGGCTGGGTACCTCTCAAGACACAGACAGAAGAATAGAGGAACACAAATGGAGAGAAAAATTTAATGAAGAATTCAGAAAAAACCTAGAATTTATGAAGCAGATTCAAAGGGATTATCAGGAAACTAAAGACTCCATAGAAAGCTGGCAAAACTGCTTGAAAGAAACCAAAGATAGACTATCAAAAATTGAACACAGGCTTGCAATGTGTGATCATGAAAGGGAAGATCTCTTAAAAATAAAAAGGGAGCATCTTCAAGTCTTCAAAGACTTGAAGATGACAAGAGGATCTATAACTTAAGAATAAAGTATGTGAATGAAGAAGCAGGAATCAAACCAGAGGAATTACAAGGGCTATTCACAGCAATTATTGAAGAAAATGTCCCAAGCATAGAAAAAAGAAACGATATGCAGAAGTATGAAGCATACAGAACTCCAGCCACCTACAACCCAAACAGAGTTATACCCAGACACATAATAATCAACATCCCAGAAATTCAATATAAGAACAGAATATTAAAAGCCATCAGAGAAAAGAAACAGATCACCTATAAAGGAAAACCCATCAAAATCACGGCAGACTTCTCGACACAGACCATCAGGTCAAGAAGAGCTTGGAGTAATGTAATTCAATCACTGAAGGAGAACAATCTCCAGCCCAGATTGTTGTATCCTGCAAAACTCTCTGTAGAAATTAATGGAGAAAAAAGATGCTTCCATGACAAAGAGGAACTAGGAGAGTTTGTGACCACCAGTCTAACCCTGCAAAAAATACTGAAGGACATTTTAGGGAGAGAGAACAAGAATATGAGCATTTCAGGAACAGTGGCAGAGAGGCCTCAGTGAATGAGGCAGACAGTGAAGTGGAAGACAAAAATAGACTATCAATGGCATAAAAATAGAATAGCAGAAATGAGGCAGAGAAGATTGGCTATAATCTCTAGTATAGAGGGCCTTGAAATACTAACAGAGAGAAACACAGGCAGAGTAGATCAGGAAATAGGGTCCATTGAGCTGCTTCTATATAGGGAGGCAGTGGGACCCAAAACAAGCAGTGCACCCCATGGGAGTGAAAGGGGAGGAATTGTCTAAAAAGAGGAGGCAGAGGATACTGTTAATGGGGTAACAAGATTTAGAATTTATATTATTCTCACCACTCTGCTTGGATTGATTATGTGCTGTTCCAAGTTGTCTACTTGCGCTCGACTTGAGGACATGGTCAGCTATCCCAAAAATAAGAAGACATATTATGGTAATCACCCCTAATTTTCCTATCAACTTAATCTGAAGCCCTTTATAACTTATACTGTCTTATTATGGCTGATCTTATTTGAATCTGGTTTGTTAGATTGCTACTTTGTATTGACTGACTTTATTTAAATCTGTTGTGATGGACAGCATCAAGTCTAAGAGTATAGGCAACTACACTGAAGATGACAAAATTCACTAAGATACCCACTATGGTTTTATTATTACTTGCTTTTGAAGTCTTATAATGTCTCTAATGCTTTGTTTTTATTAATGTTGTTATATACTGCTGAGACACCATGGTAACCATTGTAGATCACCTTGTATTGCAGTTTTATGTGACTTTTCTGCCTCATGCTTTTCTAGGAATTGTTTTATCTTGCTTTGTTTTGTTTTTCCTGCTAACATAGAAATGATAGATATACATGTAGAGACTCACGCATGTGTAGAGCTTATAAACACTTTACGAGAACCAACAATATAACACATGTTGAAATAAACAAGTACTTTGAAGAAAAAGAGACACTACAATACCCAGTGCTGATTCCATAATGTTATGATGTGAAGTCCAGCAAAACTATCACTTTTTGTTCAAAGTCATCTTAGCTTGCTTTGCCTTGTTCAAGCTCAACACACATGAAGGCATGGACAGCTGTTTTGAGGAGAATGAGAGACAATATGACAGCCATTCATGGCTTCCCTAATGTCAGGTCTTGAAGACCTGTAATGCCTTCCTCGTCCTGCTCACATCAATTCCATACTAGGTTGTTTCATGTGAATTCCCTATATGTGACAATATGGACAACTATTTGGAAGAAAACACGAGTCAATATGATAGAGAGTAAATATCTCAAATTGTCTGGCTTTGAAATTTATGTCTTACATTGCTTTCTAGTGATCTGCTATGCTCCATTTTGTTGTGTTTAATTTTACCCTATTGCTATAATTGCATGTATATTTGAGTGGGTAAGATGGATGACCATATTGTTTTTGTCAGATCGTGGAGCAGAACTGTTAACAGTCTCACTGTTTGAATGTCTACTTTACATGTTTTAACTTTGTAACTTGAACAACTATTTCCAAGAAGTCAGTATGTAATTAGTCAAGTAATAATTTCTTAGGTTTTATTGTTGTTGTACTTTTCCTTTTTTCCTTGGAGTACTGTATTGTTGCTACCCTTTATTCTGTTTTATTTTGTTTTGTTTGTTCCTCTTTAAATAAAATTATTTAAAAAAATAAAGGGTTTCAGATTAAGTTGATATGAAAATTAGGGATGATTATCATAATGTGTCCTCTTATTTGTGGGACAGCTGACCATGTCCTCAAGTCTAGTATAAGTAGACAAACTGGAACAGCATGTAATCCATCCAAGCAGAGTGGTGAGAATAATGTAAATTTTAAATCTTGTTACCAAATTAAAAATATTCTCTGCCTCTCTTTTTTAGACAATTCCTCCCCTTTCACTCCCATGGGGGTGCACTGCTTGTGTTGGGTCCCACTGCCTCCCTATATAGAGCATCTCAATGGACCCTATCTCCTGATCTACTCTGCCTGTGTTTCTCTCTGTTAATATTTCAAGGCCATCTATACTAGAGATTACACCCAATCTTCTCTGCCTTATTTCTGCTATTCTGTTCTTCTGCCATAGGTTGTCTATTGTTCTATTCCACTCCACTATCTGCCCTGTTCACTGAGGCCTCTCTGCCACTGTTCCTGTAATGCTCATATTCTTGTTCTCTCTCCCTAGAATGTCCTTCAGTATTTTTTGTAGGGTTGGACTGGTGGTCACAAATTCTCCTTGTTCCTCTTTGTCATGGAAGCATCTTGTTTCTCCATTAATTTCTAGAGAGAGTTTTGCAGGATATATCAATCTGGACTGGAGGTTGTTCTCCTTCAGCACTTGAATTACTTCACTCCAAGCTCTTCTTGACCTGATGGTCTGTGTCGAGAAGTCTGCTGTGATTTTGATTGGTTTTCCTTTATAGGTGATCTGTTTCTTTTCTCTGATGGCTTTTAATATTCTGTTCTTAAATTGAATTTCTGGGATGTTGATTATTATGTGTCTGGGTATAGCTCTGTTTGGGTTGTAGGTGGCTGGAGTTCTGTATGCTTCTACTCTGCATATCATTTCGTTTTTCTATGCTTGTGAAATTTTCCTTAATAATTTCTGTGAATAGCCATTGTAATTCTTCTGTTTTGATTCCTGCTTCTTCATTCACATGCTTTATTCTTTTTTTTTTTTTTTGGTACAGGGGATTGAACTCACAACCTTGCACTTGCCAGGCAGGTACTTAAGCCACTATGCTAAATCCCCAATCACATGCTTTATTTTTAAGTTACAGATCCTCTTGTCGTCTTCCAGTCTTTGTATCTTTACTGCCTGCTCCCTTGTTATTTTTAAGAGATCTTCCCTTTCATGATCACAGATTGCAAGCCTGTGTTCAGTTTTTGATAGTTTATCTTTGGTTTCTTTCAAGCAGGTTTGCCAGCTTTCTATGGATTCTTTAGTTTACTGATAATCTCTTTGAATCTGCTTCATGAATTCTAGCTTTTTTCTGTATTCTTCATTAAATTTTTCTTGCCTTTTGTGTTCCTCCATTCTTCTGCCTGTGACTTCTTGAGAGGTGCCCAGCCTTTCTTTTATTAATCTGCTTATCTCTTGTTTAATTTGAATTAATATTTCAGTTTTGGTCCCGCTTATGAAGTCCTGAAGATATCTCTTTATGTCTGCTAACGCTGTGTCTGATGTTGCATTTTTGCTGCCCTCAGTCTCTTTTGTATTTACTTCTCCTGGATCAATGTTCTCAGGGTTGGGGGCTGGGGGGGTTTTCTTATTTGTCCCTTTTGTCATGTGTTTGGTTCCTTCCATACAAGTGTACAGTGTAATTCCCAGACCCTTTTCTTGTTGTTTAAGACTCCTCTAGAGGGTGCAGGCTAGGAGCTTTTGCCCTCTTCTATAGGCTATCAGAGATTGAAGTTCAAGCACAGGCAGGGTGCACTGGCTCCTCCCCTCCAGGCCAGTCATCCTTTTCAGGCCTTCACTTCGTCAGTGTGTGCTGATCTCAGGGATTTAATTTGTAGCAACTTACTGGATGCCGGCCAGTGGTGCAGCCTAGTCTAATCAGATTCCACCAATCTGTTCGAGGAGGGAAGCAACCAACTGAAGCCACTTCCTTATGGAGTTAAGGCTCACCTGCCCAAATCCAACATGTCTTCCAGTCGGTCTCCCCTCTCCAGTGGGAGGGTCTTATTCCATCACTCACCGCGTGTTGATGCCGGTCCCTGAAAACTGCTGGGCTCCCCAACCTCCGACTTCAGTGCTGCTGCAATGTGAATTCATGGTTCCTCCTGGTGTTTCGTGTGCAGGGCCAGTCAGGGCAGGCCGCACACAGGGCTTTTCAGCTCCGTGCTCTGGCGGCTCAAGCCAGTCTTGGCGCAGATCACTTGGTCAGGTCTCCAGCAGGAATTCAGGTGGCTCGAGGAGGGCGCCATGCTCGCTTATTTTAGCTTCTCTTATGGTAGCCCCAGGACCTGATATTCGAGTGGTTTTTTGCACTTGAGTTTCTTTGTGGGTTGGCAGAGTCCATATCTCTCTGTTTGCGTCTCTCCAAGGTGTTCTATTCTGGGATTTGAGCTTTCTCTCACAGAGAGGGTCCTTCTCCTGCTACCTACCAGTCCGCCATCTTTGGACTTCCCCCAAACCATTCTGTTCAATGGTCCAACAAAAACTTAATTGGATGGTCATCTATCTTACACACTTAAGCATACATATAGTTATACCCTTTAGATAATTTTACTTCCTTTTCATTATTACAATATCAATTATACAGTGTGGATATTATTACTCCTTCAGTTTTTATTATTTTTACACTAGAGATACAATGTGATACCTACAAATGTGAGTCTGATTTATTTCACTTATGAGGTTAGTCTCAAGTTGTCTCCATTTACCTATAAAAGCCTCAAGATCATCCTTTGTATAGCTGAATAATATTCCATTGTATAAAAATAGCACATCTTTTCATACATTCTGCATTCTGCAAAAACTTCCAGGAGATTAACAAGGTCAGAACTGAGATTAATTTTTCATACCTGAGATTAAGTTGACTGCATAGCACAAGTATGTTTCATGCAAAAATCCTAAATGTGCAAGCATGGACAGTCCTTGTGCCTCAGCCAAACACTCCAGCCAGAGAGATCACCACAGTATATCTCATGAGTGGGCTCTGCACAGATATCTGGGCCTGGACCAGTGCTGGGCTCAGGCTGAGTAGCATGTGCTCAATTGATGAATACAATGAGTCTTCAGTGACTTTTGAGAATTAACTAGGATCTCAACAGTTGAATAGTAAAAAGGACATTGACTACTATGAAGCTATCTCTTCTGCTCACTTTTCTATCTTTAATGTAGCTAATGGTGTGAATCTGTGCAGATGTGATATTCTTCACTATTGCTTTTCTTATTGAGAGGCTGTGCACACTTCCTGACGAGATAGGGAAGATAAATCAAGTTGATCCTTTTGACAGACCCAGGAAGAACTGTGAATATGAGCAAATTCGAGTCTGAACCTCAGGTCTCCGAAGCCTTAACCTCCATCCTGGGGATGAAATGTGAGTTTTATACTTTGTTCCACCTGCATGAGGAGCACTTTGATCACTGCCCTGCTGATGCCTGTCAATCATCAGTGACTAGACGAAACCTCTAGGCCTGAGTTCACAGTTTGTTCCTTCATGACACAAACCCTCTTATTCACAGCTAGTTCTTGTGTCTATATTCCTCGTGTCATTTTCCCATGTCTACACTCTTTTAAGCATAATATATGGTACACAGGATGGGCTTTTACAAAACTTTCAACAATTAGATCCCTAAGTGTTACATGAGTGCAATTCGCTCAATGGACTTGTACAGAGGCCTTTAGATGATCCTGGACTCAGCTGGTTCTCGTGCTTTGCTCACATGTAGCTACCAAAAATGTCAAGTGTGCTAGGAGTGCAGCATCTGAGCTTACAGGGTGGTGCAGCTGGCTGGAAGAGTCTGGGCTCTGTTGCACCGTCCCCATCAGAAGCTGCTATATTTCAAACTTTGATTCCAAGTCACAGCAGTGACAGTTCTGGAAGTGTGGTAGTCAGAGAAGCTGAACCTCAAGCACTCTCACAGGAGTGGAAGCACCTCTGACATTGACGCTATAGGCTGGCTAGCCATCTGGTCCCCAGTCCTACCCACAAAGTTTAGGCACAGGAGGCTACTGCTCCTTGTATTTAGCATCATATCAACAGATTCTCTAGTGCTTGTCTCTTTCCACACATCTGCTTTCGTGCATCAATAATTATTAAATCCCTCTTTGCAGATTTCTGAATCTTACATGAAGACCTCTCACCAAGATCTTCTACAGGACCTCATAAAAGCAAAGCAGTTTCTGAGAAATGTGTCTTCAGATGTCATGGCAATGGCAGAGAGTTGCACATCAGAGCACCCAGTCTGATCACTGCTGCTACGAGTCTCAGAAATCCTCCAGTCAGAGCATAGTACCAGCACCATGTGAGGGTGCTTCCAGTGATATCTGCAAACCTAGATTTACAGCAAGAAACTACGGTCATTATTTCATAGACTAAAGAGGAGAAAGAATTTTCAGGAAGTATATAGTGCTGGGAAATATTACACAGCAGATTTGTATATATTGAAGTGACTTTGATTTGTCCAGGAGAAACTTCAGGTGTGCACACTAATGAACTAATGAACTTCAAGTTTGGGGACTTCTTGTGTTCGCATGTGTATATATGCATAAGGTATAGTCACTGTATTATAACACACAATCATGTAACATTGATGATAAATTTGGGAATCGTTCAATTCAAATGTGTTACCTGTTAACTCTGAAAAGGAATTAACTTAATTTGAATCTTATTTCTTTCTGAAATGTGTGCCATCATTGTGTTCTGATGTGTAGTTCAGAGTAGTGAGTATGGATAACAATACTGTCCTGAATATATAACAAAATAGAAAGAAAGTTTAGTGAAAATTTTCACCATAAAGAAATGATCCTTGAGAAGATAAATGTTAAAATTAATTTAAACCTTATGCAGTACATATATGTATTAAATATTACAAATACTCCTTGATATGCTCCATTTTTATGTTTTTATATATCAGCTTAAAATGAATTAATACACATATCCTTAAAGGTGAGCTGGTGCTAGCAAAGAAACATAGTAAAAATATTTCTAAAATGATCATTTAGTTTTATTAACTGTAATTAACATAATGTTTATTATTAGTGTGATGTATTCAGTGATACAGAAAATTAAGTGATACTCAATAAAGAGGATGGAACATTGTTCTTGGCATGGTTAATGATGATTTTTCTCATGTCAGTCTCTAATAAATGAAATCCACTGCTAGAGCCCATTCATGGACCTTCACCTCACTACCATGAAATTTGAGATAACTGATGGTGACTGACTAGATCTGCACAATGTGTCACTGGATCATTGCAGCACTGAGACTGTCTTGCTCATCAGTGTCCTTTATTAGAATTTACTTGGGAAACCATGGTTGTAAATCTTGACCCATTTGGAAATCTCCACCCCAGCAATCAACCAACTGATATTCCCCATCCTTTATGTCTTGTTACATGTAAAGTCTGCATGATTTTCCAAGCCAGTACTCTTTGTCATTGGACTGGTTATCTTTCCCTGAAAAAATCATGGCAGGATGCACTTCTTCAAATTTATCCAGTACTGTAAATGTAGTCAGCTTGTGCACAATATTGGCTTGTTAAACAATAATGCCCAAATTCAGTGACCTCTAACACTAGAGATTTATTTTGTGATCACTGATGTTAAAATTGAAAATGACTTGATGGAACAGAAAGGGCTTTTTTGGTTGGATTCACCCACGGGCATGAGACTGTCCCACTCAGTGTGTGCTGCATGATCTGTACCAAGGACAAGGGCTGTGACCCTCAAGGCCCACATTCTCATAGCAAACTGAAGACTCAAAGAAATCTGCAGAGCGCACTGAATGGACTCATTTGAATCCCGTGGTGTCAAGTGAGTTGCACAGTTTTGCTTTCTTTATTTCCCTTGATGGTTCCTAAAGTTCTAAAGACATTACTACACTGATTTATCAAACGTGCTCTTTATATGGAACAGCAATTATGTTTCAACACTGATGTTATCAAATGTTTGCAAATCTATTTTTGAACAAGTGCAAAATAAAGCTGTTGGTGATTTTAAGGCATGATTTAACCTGGAGTTAACTAAGTGGTCTTATAGGAAAAAAATCTCTTTAACTGAAAAGGGTCTCTTAAAACATGACTTTGAAATCTTCTATGTGTCCCTGCTAATACACAGCATTTCTTTCATTTGCTAGGTACCAGATGGCCACATATATGCTATTTACTTTTGGATTTCATCTTTTTCTGAGAATATCTATCAGCTTCTGTGTAAGACACATTGGCATTTGGAAAGCAGTATTTAAATTAAGTACATCTTTCAATATTGGCGGGGAGTCTATCTGCTTTTGTTTTGTTGAGAATAATTTTCCATTTGTTTGGTGCTATATAAGTTCATGCAAAACTTTTTATAAACTTTAGTGTTTTTTATGTTTAATTTGTGGCTGATTGATATTATTGTGATAATTTTATATGTGCAGGTAATACATGGAAGCACATTCAAGAATATTCTGGGATTATCTCTAAACTGGAAAAATTCTGAGATCTTGGAAAATGGTGACCACACAGAATGATTGGCTGTCAGCTTCAAATCATTATCATGATGTTAATAAGCACTTTTCTCAGAATTTTTTCTTTGATTTCAGTCTTTTCTGTAGCATTTTGTTAGTGAGAGGTCCTCTATTAAGATTTAGATTTCAGACAATGATAACACAGTGTCAGTACACACCTGCCTAGTGACCAGGACTGGAGAATCAACAAGGAAAATGCTGAGGTCAGCTGAGGGCATCCACTCACTACGTCTGCACTTTCAGAGCAGGTCTGAGGACCACATGATGAGCTAGACTGCACACTATTTGACAGAAGATTCTAGATTCTGGGGGATCACCAAAGGATCCCTATCTACATGACATTTTTGGCAATGGACCCCAGAACCTTCAAAAGCTGTTGCTTAGATTCTTTCCCAAGAAAGATTATTTTTGCTTTGAATACCAACCCTGACTTTTCCTCTTTAACTTCTTAATAATATCACAATTCCAAATATTCAGCTATAAATACCTCTGCATTGTCTTATATAAAGAGAAATTTCTCAGGTCTGGATGCTAGAGATGAGAAAGAGGAGACAAACCTGTGGGGCAAAGAAGCTTCTTGATCCTTTCTCATATGATTTCCCAGGGCCTTCAAATCCTGGAGGGATCTGAGGAAAACCTTTACTATTTGGAGACAATGCAAAGACCAGGTAACAAAGGCCAGCTGAACACTTTTGCTTCTTTGTTTGTTTATGTTATGGCTTGTATTGCTGTGGGATGGTACTATTATGCTGTAGACAGTAATAGGTTGCAACATCCAAAGCTGAGCTGGAGATGAGAGTTCACACTGGACTTAAAAACCCTGGCCATGGCACCAGTTCTACTTTGCATTGCTTTATGGGTTACTATTATATTACTTTACCACTCTAAGCTGGATTACTGTTTTTTTCCTTTTGCCAAGATCTTAAATGGCTGAAGCAGAGATAAACTCACTGCATTAAAAAATATGCAAATGTGTCAAAATGAAGAAGTAAACAAACTTTCTTGCCATTTCTGATGTAGTGATCTATCTATTGTAGCCTCTCTTCTTTTGAAAGAAAACATGAAGAAAATATTTTACACAATGACATGGAATAGATCCCTCAAAATTACCGGAAAGCAAATGGATGCTCTCATGTGAACCTTGTAGGCAACTGAAGTCTCTACAGTTAAGAAGTTGCTCTCCTAGTCTAATCAGGGATCCTGGCAACTTCGTGCATGGGCAGTGATGTAAGCATGAGTGCATCCAGTTTTGCCCACTGCATGAGAATTTTTATATAAAAGAGTGGAGTCCATGCCTTATGTCTCTCTCTGTCACTCTGTCTATCCCCCCCCACTTTCACTGATGATAAGAGTTAACCCAATCACATCATCAGCTTCAGACTCACCAAGGATATTTTATATAATAAACAGAGCACCATACCTCACAGACTTCAATTAATTCTAGAGTCCAGTGAACAAAATCATTCCTAAAGGCCTGTCCTTCCCTCCTGGGACTCCTCCCCTGGAACAGTACAGCTGTTGGGCCAGAGGGACAATGAATGTCTATGTTCATTGTGACTTTTCATCCTCCTGTAGGGACACAGTACAAGGTAGTGCAATGAAAGACTTGAGTTTCCTCAAAAGACAAACTCAGACATAATTTCACTTATAACCAGTCATTCCTTGGTCCATTTTTGGATCCAGGGCACTCAACTTCAATTTACTTTGTTTCTGAAACTCAAATCCACCCATCATGCAAGTGAGAGACAAGAATGTCTTCTCTGATGTCTTAAATAACAACAAAATAGACTCTGACCATAGCAGAACATTTTTTACTATGTTTAATGTTTATATCTACAGAGGATGACTTTTTTACTTTTTACTCCTTCATTTTGTCTCAAAGGAGAAAGTTTTCCTGGGCAAAGGGTTCCATTATTCATTTTTATTTTGTTCCTCAGATCTTTAGAGACTAATGCTTAGAGTTCTTATCCATTCCTTCTGTATTCCTTAATATACGCACTTCATAATTTTTTCCTCATCACAGATTTTTTCAATTTATCTCCTAATTAGGTAAAATGTTACTTTGATTCAGGAATTTTCAAACAATTTTGTAAACAAAAATACTTAAAAGAATGGAGTAGCTTTTACCAATAAGACTGAAGGTAAGTAAAACAACATTGACACAAATGATACCAGGACCATTCTGAAAAGACCAGCATTCTTGCTTTTGTTGTCCTAGAACATGCTATCTCCCTTTTCTCCCTCTGCAGGGATCTGTAAAAATAGAGAGTCAGTTAAAGACCTGATAACTAGTACCCTAAGAGTTACTGTGACATATGTTCTTTCTAAACACGAGTAGTCTTCTATAGAACTCTAACTGCAAAATATAGTAAAACTGTACACCCAGATTCATTTTAAAACTTCTTGGTAATTTCCCCAATTGTGTTTGTAACACAGTATCCTAAAGGGAGAAACCTGCTCTCCATAGAGAAATCTGCTCTCTTTAACTGATCTGGGAAGACTGGTGCTGTGGACCCTGGGGCTGTGCTGAGTTATGAAAAGATCTTCTCCTGCAGCTGTGCCAGCCCTGCTGATTTGCATGTGACCACAGTACAGCTCACTGCCCAGAAGACAATTTAAATGCCAGTCACACCCTGAGCAGGAGTCTCCCAGTCAGGACTCAGTGCAGACATGAGGGTCTCCAGTCAGCTTCTGGGGCTCCTGCTGCTCTGGATCCCAGGTAAGGAAGGAGAACAATGGAAATTTCCTTAGCCTAATTTGCTCAGTGTTGCCTGCTTCTTCAGAAATGTTCTCTTTTATTAAATTCCATTGTGTGAATGTTTGCTTTTTTGTTTTCAACATTAGGTACCAGATGTGACATTCAGATGACCCAGTCCCCCTCCTCCATATCTGCATCAGTAGGAGAGACAGTCACTATTAATTGCAAGGCGAGTCAGGGCATAAGCAAATGGTTAGCTTGGTTTCAACAAAAACCAGGGAAAGCTCCTAAACGTCTAATCTACTATGCCACCAATTTGGATTCTGGAGTCCCATCAAGGTTCAGTGGCAGTGGATCAGGGACAGATTTCACTCTGAGCATCAGCAGCCTGGAGTCTGAAGATGCTGCAACTTATTACTGTCTACAGCATAGCAATTACCCTCCCACAGTGATATAGGCCATGACATAAACCTCCAAAGAAGCAGAAGTGTTCAGCTGGCCTTCACCACTTGGTCTTTTCATTGTCTCCAAATAGCAAGGGTTTTCTTCAGATTCTTCCAGGCTTAGAAGGCCCTGGGAAATCTTGGTAGAAGGGACCAAGAATCTCCTTTGCTTCACAGGATTTTCTCCTTCTTCTCATCTCCAGCATCAAGACCTGAGAAACCTCTCTTTATATAAGAAAAGTCAGAGGTATTTATAGCTAAATATTTATAATTATGATATTAGTCATAAGTGAAAGAGGAAAAGAAATGCCAGGCTCAGTATTCAAAGTAAAAATTTTCATTATAGCAAAAGAATCTAAGCCACAGTTTTGGAAGGTTCTGGGGTCCATTCTCAGAAATATAGTGACATAGTCTAGTGATGGTTTGTTGATCTCACCAGAATCCAGAATCATCTGCCATGTAATATAGACTGATACATGGATAAGGTGACTGGAGAATGAACAGGAGAAGCAATGAAAAGAGGTGGGAGCATCCACACACTACACCAAAGCTTTATCACTGCAGTCTACCTATTTACTACTGCTATTTGCTCTTCAGTCTCTTATTTATATTGATCAGTTTTCAAGTGCTATATCAGCCCTCAATTCCAAGAATAACTTACACCCTATTGACATATTATTTAATTTTATATATCAATTAAATATATTTAAAATGATTTTGTCAATTATCTTTCAATCTGTTTTCATGTAGGATATTAATTTGTACTTTTCTTCTTTCCCAGTTACTTAATACACATCCCCAAATATTCTTTCTTTCTTTGAATCCACTTAGCTTGTGAATCCGAGCATTCATGCAGCAATTCTAAAAGTCATCTTTTGCAAGTATATTTAATAGGTAATAAAATTACAGTAGATATTGGTGTCTAATTCTACCAATGAAAGGCAGAATCATTAGAACTTTATGGTGTATCACCATCCATATTTTGCCCTCGATCATGGACGGTGTTGCCTCTGGCTCTCCCTCCCAGTCAAAATGACCGTGAAATGAAAACACACTGAACTGATTCAGGATTTCAGCCAGGGCCATGCAACTAGAGACAGCCACAAAGATGAAAGCCAAACCTTTCTAAGAAAGTAGCAAGAACTATGTGGCATGTATTTTGGAAGCAGATGTGGAGTATTTAGCATGAGATTAATTTAAAAATGCTCGGTATTTTTGTCACATCCTGAACATATTTTAGAATTAAGTATGTAACCCCTCTGGCTCACCCAAAATTCTGTAATACAATTGAGGCTTTTATAGAAGTCTATTTGGCCAAAAATATTTATTTCAGTGATTAACACTTTGATGCTTTAGTATAGGGCTTACCATATAGATTTGGCTTCTTTCTGAACTAACAGCAGAAAAAAGCAAAATAAACAAATATAACAGGATAAAAGGTGATAGATATTTTACAGATGGGAAAGGGACCAAGAAATTGGGTGAAAGACAAGAACAGCAAATACAGTGTTGCAGTGGAATTGGGAGGAACTATGCATGTGTACGAAATTTCCCTGAGTAATGATATCATTAAATAAAAAGTGAAAAAGGAAGAAACAGTGAGTGAGGTTTCCTTTAAATTCTGCAAGCCAAAATATTTTTTTACCAGTTTACACAGAAAAAAGTCTTGAAACAGGTTTAGAATCTATTGCATATCAACGAGAGGGAAAACAAGGAAGAACAAACAAAAAAAGAAAACACATTGCCTACTACCTCGCTCACACAGTCCAACTTTGCTGGTGATCTAACCAGAAACCCAAAAGGCTTTCAATTTTTATTCTCAGCATTCATTATACTGTAACTAAGTTGGGACTTCTGTTTGAAAATGATAGATAAACATGTCAAAATGAAGGTGAAACTTCAGAAAAGTTACAGGTAATAAGGTTTCTTCACATTTTCCATCCTCTTCTTTGACTGCTTATTAATCATTTTAACAATTTTTAATTTTTATTGATTTTATATTATTTCTAAGTTTTTAATATTTTTCTAAGGAAAGTAAGCCATAATTAACTTTTTGACAATGAAATATACTTAATATTTTACCTCTCTTTTTAGAAGAATTTTCTGCTTTTACTTTAGAAATACACAGCATAGTTGCAAAAATTGATGTTTCTGGCTGAAAGCAATTACCAAAAGATTAATAGCAGATAAAGTACCAATGAATGAGCTTTCCAGTACAGGATGAGATCAATGAAATAGGAAATTAGAGATGGTTGCAAAAATAGAGGATAAGCCAATGTCTATTTAAAGGTCTGGGCAGGTATTATGGATAAGGAGGAAGGACGGGAGTGAGGTACCTGCCACCAGCGTAGCTTGAACAGAGAATACAACAATTTAAAGCACATGACACTCTGGGAAATGTGTAGCAGTTTTGATTTTGAGGGAGACACAATGCCACAACCAAAAAATATAAAAGCAGAGAAAATTACAGAAAAAAATGTAATGATGGGTCTCATGATGGTAAGGAAACTACAATACTCTCCGTGTGCTTTACCCCCCACATTCATATGCTGCAACCTCAAAGTGAAAAACATTGTATTAAGGGGAAATTATGATGGAGACTTGGGACATCACTAGGATCAAATGAAGTAACAGAGACAAGGTCCTCATAAGAACATTAGAAAAAGAAGAGAGAAAGGAGCTAGCTGCGTATCTCAATGTAACACCCTCCACCGGGATATGATGAAGCAATTCAGTCCTCACCAGATTCCAAACAAATGCCAACACCATGTATAGGACATATCAGCTCCAGAACTGTGAGAAACACATTTTTATTCATTAGAAAACTTTCCATACCAGTGTTTAGCAATAAAAAAGAAACGATTAAGAGGAGCTATGACAGATGCTGTGAAAGAAAAATATAAACACGTGGACTCATTAAGAAAGTTTCCAGGACCTGCACTCACACACCCATAGACTTCCTCATTGCTGGAGGCGTGTTTTAAGCTGTTATGTTACCTAAAGTGAATATAGTGAGAGCTTTATCATGAAGAGAACTCAGGGTGGTGTTACTAAACAGTGATTTTATTTTCTTTAGATGCAAGAAAGCACAAGCTAGGACTTTTGGACTCTGCTCTAAATGACTCCTAAGAACCAGACTCCTGATGTTGTCTCCCCCACAGCTGTGACCAAATTGGAAGACATCTGCACAGCCTCACGGATCATTCTCTCTGGAGATGTTCCTGAAGAGTCAAATCAGTGTTTACAGATTTACATGCTGGAACACAGTAGGGGTTTTTATAGTATCACACAGAAGGTTGACAGTGTAGGGAGAAAATAAATCTATAGCAGTTCCCACAAAAGCCAGGGCATCCCAGGAATTCCCTCAGCAGCTGATCACCAGGAAGCATCGGAATCTCCTCTTTTCTCTACCTGAGCCAAACTAGCTGGCTGCTCTCACACATGTGCAGAAGGCTCTGAGACCCTCTGTAGTGACAGTGACTGCCTCTTCTGGGACACAGGCTGTGATGCTGAAGTCCCAGGTCTTCTCTAAGAACTGAATCATAGTAGAAATGATTACACACAGAGTATTCTGAAACTACTTTTTAAAACAAAATACAAAACAGAAAACTCATCTCCGCAATATGAGAACTAGAGTATAAAAAATCCTGTGAAATTTATTTCATGTTACATTGCAAAAACAGGTTCCTAAAGAAACAGAAACTCACTGAAGAAAGCAGTCATTTTATTTCTTTGATTTGTTTCATTTCCCTGCACAGAAACACAGAGTAGAGGTGTCCTAGAGCTGGGTCCCTGATATCTCACTGACTCAACTCCTTGATGTTTAGCCTAGAGAAATCATTGAGCTATAACTGTGTATACTTTTAAGTCACCATGTTGGTGACAATTTCATGTAGATTAATAGAAAATTGATAATACAAATTTCATGAGTAGTGAAACAAGATCCTAAACTTGGAAACTATAAAAATGTGCATCTGAGCTACATTAATAGTATAAAGGCTGTTTTATTAAATTTTTGAGCTTCTTGAATGAGGAGGCAGAGGTGTGAGGGAGGCCGAGCTATGGGCAGATATACCTGCCCACAGCTATGAAAGGAATAGTAGAGTAAAGCCATGAGAACTGAATACCTGGAAAAGAACAAGTAACAAATTTAAACCTGAGGATTTCGGAGAGAAACACAAAGATAGAGACATCCTCGTTAAACAAGCAAAGTACTTATGTCACAATTCTTAGTATTCCCTAACACCATAGTAGATCTTTCATGACCTCAAATAGAAATGGTATAGAAATGAAGCATCAGAGGGAGACTCAGAGACTGTAAGCAAGAGGCAACAGAATCTTTCCTAGTCAAACTTGTTTTCATTACAATGACAGTACAAGTTTCTAAGTTAAAAATTATTCCATGGTTAAGAAGATTTTGTTGAATGTAGAAAAGGCTCTGAGAAACAGTAACTCTGATTTTTTGATTTAGTAAGAATGAAGGTAAATTGTAAATTATCTGGCAGGACAAACATGATCACATGATTTTGGATGTTTTCCCTTTCATAGTTAGAGTACTTTTCTAATCAAGTGTAAAGATCATTTCAAAAAGAGGAATATCTGTCTGCAGCTGGCTGAGGAGGTTTTTATTCAGCGCTGGAGCACTATGGGAGGAAGCTCTTTACCTTGGCGACAGTAATAGTTCCCAGTATCCTCGGCCTCCTCAGGGTCAGTGGTGAAGGTGAAGTCTGTCCCAGACACACTGCTAGTGAACTGGTCTGAAACTCCTAGGGCTTGATTGGATTCTCCATAGATCCAGGCTTGGGGAGGCTGTCCTCTCTTGATTTTATACCAGGACATAAAAGATGGACTACTGAATATATCCAAATATCCCTGTATATGCTGGCTGGCCCTGCAGGAGATGGTGACCTTCTGTCCTGGAGACAGGGCTAGGAGGTGGAAACTGGGTCAGCACATTTTCCCTCCAGAGCCTGGAATGATAAACACGCACAATGCAGTGTAACAGATTCACTTACATATTACAGCCTAGCACAGCTGCATTAATCATATCGGTTACAGGCAACACTGAGTAATGAGAAACCAAGAGGAATTTTAAATGTGAAATCTAGAATAAATGTCTTTTTTCCATTAATGAAGAAGGCACAGACAAAGAAAATAATGACCACCTTTATAAGTGTGTGCAATATTTGACATCCCTCAGGGACCTGGAGCCCAGAGCAGCAGAAACAGGAGCAGATGAGCTCCAGCCCCCATGTCTGAGAGCTGGACAGGCATGATGATCCAAAGAGGCCATCGGGATCTGCCCTTGAAGAAGCTTTGAGTGCTTGGCACCCTTGAATGAACATGCAAATCAGCTCTGGGAAACTCTGCCTTTCTTTGACGCAGAGGAAAATGAGGTCTGTGAAATGTTTCCTAGGGTAGCTTAGGCACTTTTCTGGGGGGCAATTGACCCCCTCCATTGGATCCTAGTATCCTTAACTTCATGAGATGAGAGTTGTGGAAGTGTGTCATTGGTTCCTTTACTATAACGATATAATTGCTGTCACAAAAGATTTATTACTTAAATGTAAATAACATGTCATCTCAAGAAATAAAACATTTCAGCTTGTCATTGTTGCCAGGCATGGAAAGTGCTAGTTTTATAAATGTATAAAATAATGTGATTTTGTTCAGATAGAAATATCAAATTGGTCCAGGTATGTAAAATGGATTAAGTCAAACCTATAAATGTCATGGGGAGACATGGTAGATTAAAGAGATAAGTATGGAATATAGATGAAGCTTAGCAACCTAGGCTAATCAGTGAAATGGCTGCAGTATTAAGGACATGTCTCTGTCCGCCTTCTCAGTCCTAAAGCCAAGGATGCTTCCATTACTAACCCTCGGAGGCAGGACAGCCACTACACCATGTTCCCCAGTGGGGAACATTCAGTCCTGATGATTCTGTTAGTTCAAATTGTTTGTTGTTATTGAAGGCTTGAAGCAAAGAATTCCACGTTCCGCTATAGCAGGATACAATCTTCCCAAACACTAGCAAGGGCTGTGTAATCACAGCTAGACTGACTTTGGACGATGATGTCTATGGAGTGATTTTAATCTAAAAACATTGAGTAGAAGCTAACAGCACAAGACATCAACAGAAAATAAATCTAGAAAGGTTTTTTATTTCACTCACTCCTGCTCAAATCTGTATATGTAATCACAGAATTTTAAAAGCTGTTATTGTCCAGTAAGATTGATCTCTTTGGGTAAATACAAAAAAAATAGAAAGACTCAACATGGCTGAGTATAGAAAGACCCACACGGGACTTACCCAGAAAATCATCTAAAAGAAGATGGAGTTCATTGTCATATAGTTTGATGTATTTTAAAATTCTATGCATTTATTTTATTTAGTGAACAAAATCTTCTCTGATCTCTAAAGGAAGTCCCTACTATCTCTAAGCACAGAGAAAAACCCAGTGACAAAGAACCAGCACCTGCTGGACTACTTTCAGGATTTCTTGCAACCAGCTTCCAGATAGGCAGTCCCAGCAGTTGGGCAGAGGTTCAGATGTTCTTACAATGGCTTCACTATCAACCTTACTGAGGCTGAGGATATTCTGCCCCATTGTTCTCCATCAACACAATCTAGATTCCCTGCAGGGTCAAAATCATGTCACCAAACCCACGTCAGCAGGTTTTGAGGTTGTTCATTAGCAGTTACTCCTCTTCCCATAGCACTTGTACTGAAGACATTAACAGGAGTGAAAGAGTGTGAAACTTAGTAAGAGCAAGGGAAGTGCAACATCCTCAATGTGTGGCGACTTGACAAACTGGCTATAAAGGCTGAAATTCACACACAATGCTAATTCTGCTACCAGAGCCAAGAGAGGCTCAAGGGGACACTGCTGTTAAGAACCTGAGTGTCTCCTAATGGTCTGTGTGCTAATTATTTGGGTGCAGGTGGGGCCTAAAGAGACATTAAGAGGGGTGCTGTAGTGGGAGATTGGTCAGCCATAAAAGCTGGGTGCTGGAGAAAATTGTGGGACTCTTATGCCTTCAACTTTTTCTTTATTTACATCTGTGAGGTGAGTTATTTTACTCTGCTACATGCACCAGAGGTGGAAATCAGTGAAACCCTGCTGCAGTAAACTGGAAGCCCCAGATCTGTGAATCAGAAGAAACCTATACACTTCATGAGTTCACTGACTCTATTAATTTTTACCAATTTCTGCAGTCAGGGTTTGCAAGGTAAACAATTTCATAAAGGACAAATAAATTACAGAAATACTTTATTATAGCCACCCAAAGAGTCAAACAGAAAATGGCAGGAATTCTGTCCACACAATAAATATGCCCAATAATCCAGCAGTGGTCCCGGATCCCAAGGCAATGTCCTACAGGAGTCCAACTGCACACCTAGAGACCATGAGAGTGTCTCATGCAAACCTGTTTCATGGACCTGTGCTTGGAATACACAAAGGTAAGTGTTAGAAGCCAGAATGTCTGTCCCAGTGGGATGAAAGTTCTGTGCCAGTAGGTGGAGCGTTCTGCACTGAAACCAGGAAGTGACAGTCAAAAGAAGGACTGGGATTCCCTGCAAATCCCACGGTCATCTTCAGTGATAATGAGATCCTGAGGTGCTCTGATCATAATAGTCAAGTTTATGTCTTGGAACTCAACTTGGAACTTTCCTGGATGGAAGCTCAACAATCTCCTCCAGGAAAACCCATAACAATGGCAGAACCAAGAATACTCAGGAAACCAACAACATCACACTTTCTTCATTGTTTCCTTTCATTTTTGGCAACAACCCTCAGGTGGACCATCTGCACCCAGCACCACGCTGATTCAGTTCAGCTGGTTGTTACAAGCTGACCACACATTGTCAATGTAGCACACGGATGAAATCTTACTGAAACTTGGGATGTTCCACTTTTACTCTAACAGAGAGTAAAAGCTGCTCCAATATTTTAAACATTGAATAAATCCTGATGGCACTCAACCCAAATCCTGTTAGTGTGATGAGTAAAATAATCCAACAAAGCAAAGATGCTGGTTTCTAGTGTCTACTGGATGTGGAGATTAAACACTAAGTGAGAGAAACATGCAAAGTACTACAGGGAGTGATGTCAGCACTGCCAGGAGAATGTTAGGGAAAGTTTGGGCTTCAGTGTGGCTGAACAAATATCTCCTTCCTCTGTCTTTCTTTACTGCTTATTCAACAGCCATCTTCATGATTGAAACTGAATGCAAGGAACAGCATGGATGTGCAACTTTCTATTGCCGCTGGTAGGAGAGAGATGGAATCCTAACCCCTGAAACATGGATTAAATGTTTAAGTGCTTTGTTTACATTATTGGTGTTAGGTGTTTCGTCCAAGTGATGACAAAGTGCTTATGACAGACGTCAGTAACAGAGAAGTGGGAACGTCGCTGTGACTGTAACTGACCTTGGTTAGGAGGTTTTGGAAGGTTCTTGTGGAAGGGGTCTTGAAATATTTATTGAGGCAGGCTAGAGAAACCTGAGAATGCTGTAAGTAGTAGTTGATGTGAAATAAGCATCGATTTCAAGGCACAAGACAGATTATGGAAATGCAAAAGTTAAGGCCAGAGGAAGCTGATTTCAGGTGGATTCAGGGACTCCATTAGCCGCTATTGGGCTGGAGGTCATGTGTGATAAACTCTAACTGAAAATGTTTGTAATTTTCTCTATGGTTTGAGACACTGTAGGAAACTGAGACTATAGGAAGTTTATTTATTAATTTGCTGATTAAAGTTTTAAAGCATCCCTATATTTAGGCTATGGAATAGGTACTGATCACTTCCTTGGAGAGATGTACAGTAAAAAACTCTGGAGCAAAAAGCCCATATTCAAAACCTGGAGTTTCATCTGAAGTGAAGGACCTGCCATGTTAAAGAAAGTAAAAGATCTTATTTTGAAAACATTAGCATTAAAAAGAAATCAAGGTCTTTGCATCAGGACTGCAGGAAAGACAGTTTGAAGCAATTTCATGAATTTCCAAAAGTCTATTAATTCCAAGATCAGCATTGAAAACTTTTAAATCTTTCTTTAAGGAGCAGGACTTCTTGGTCATTTGCTCTTGAAGAGTTTCTTCAAGATGTTTTCCAGGATTTGTTTCACAGTTCTCTAGTATCTAAGATCTCAAATATCTCTGTAGTCATGATGCAAATGGGCCTGGCTACTGCTCATCTGGTAGCAGACACTGATGTCATCAATGTGGTGTTGGTTTATACACATGCAGAATGTAAGAGATGTGCATTAGAGAGACTTTATCCACATTTCAAGGGAAGGCTTGGGAAGCGATACAGTGTCCCCTATGAAAACAGTGCAAGACTCTGCAAACAAGAACTCAAAAGGACTACGTCACTCTAGGCTTTTGGAAAAGCCAGAAATGTGGGACATCTGTGGAAGGGCTGTGAGCAGAGACCCTCAGAGAGAGGCCATGAGGTCTGCAACTGGAAACAGTGTTGGGATTCAGCTGCCAAACACCTTGAAATATAAGGCTCTCCACAACTTGCCCAAGAAACTGGAACTGGACACAGAAACCCAGGGTTCAATGAGTTCCCTTTTGGTCGTTATTAAATACCACTCCTGTCTACTTTTGTATTTCTTCATTTTGGAATGAGACTTTTAAATATGTGTGGTTGCATTGGAAATATTGAAATAGATTTTTTAAAAAACATTTTAGAGAATCTCAAGCTAAAAGTCGTCCTGGACTCTCAGAAGACACTTTGGACTTTGGCTTTGCTCCACAATGCAAACTGTTGACTCATAAAGATGGGCTATGGCCATTTCACATATTGAGATGCACAGGAGTGCGTTGTCTGTCTGGAATGTAATGTTTTTTAGATAAAAAATGTGCCCCAACTGCACCATGTGTTTGAAAGCTGAATGGGTCATGAGTCAGTGTGCTCCTCAGTAGATCAGTGGAACTCCTTGATGAGATCAGTAGGTGGATGTGCTATGAAGAGGTGGGGCGTGGCTGGAGGTGGGGCCCTAAGGATGTGATCTGAGAAAGTGTACACCTGTCTTTGAATCTTCTGTTCACTCAATGCCTCCTAGTCCATTCCTGGTCACTGGTATTTTGTTCCAAACATTAGACAATCAAAGGTCCATGACTTGACACCACCATAAAGCCAGATATTATTGTGCACAGCTCTTTCTGTGCATATCTATCCCATGTTTGTATTTCAGGAATAATGGATGGGTATTTTACTCTTTCTTGGTTAGGTCTCTGAGTGTCTCAAAAGTGCACTTTGTACTGTGACCATGCAGTCTGCTGGAAACTGGATATGGGAAGGAATGTGGACAGGTCAGTGCCTTCAGTACTTTAGGCTGACTTTGCTCTTTCCCTTTCTCACCTGGAAGTGTTTAGCAATAACTGCAGAATGTGCTGGTAGCACAGCATCCTGAGGTGCCAGGCTGGGGCATCTGGGTGGGAGAGCACGATCCCTGCTCCAGTCCTCACAGAAGAAGGATGTGGTAAACACTTCAGCCCCAAGAGTCACACTTCCTATAACACCCATGATGGGCCGATCTTCCAAATTCTGCTAGGTGCAGTGGAAGGGGAACAGTGAGTCTCCCATTCTCTGGGTCACTTTGCTGAACTCTGGCAGCTGCCTCATGATGCATCCTTGGCTTCTCTTGCACTTTTTGTGTAACTGTAGTTAATGAACCCACCTCGTATAATTTACACATGTGTATATGCTCAGATTGGGAAAGCAAAACACATGTTTGCATCCCCATGTGAAGATACATTATAGAAAGTAATCTTGTGTCATGCTTACAAAAGGTCCAGAAATTAACAATGGTTTTGTTAATGTTCAGGAAAATTACAAACATAAAGTATTTTAGCATCAGTTGTACTCTTTAAAGACAGCTATTGCCAACCTAGAAACATCAAATACTCACAGAGAAAAGACCATGTGTCTGAGAACATACAATTTGAAATCTTAATCCACACCCTACATATTCTGTGGGTACATGGAATATACAAGTGACTGAATCAATGACAGACTGTACAATTTATTTCTCATAGTCTGTGAGATTTTTTTTATTGGTACTAGGGATTGAACTCATGATCCAGTGCTTGCAAGGCAGGTGCTTATGCTGCTGAGCTAAATTCCCAACCTCATTTATGAGATATTAATTTAACAAAAAACCTATTTCAAGAAGCAAATAACCACACACTTTGGTATCTAAAATTTTTTACTGTAGTTCAGGTGAATCAGTTTCCCAAACAACATCTCAATCTCCCAATTCCTGTAACTAACAGACCTAAGGTACCACAGCACCTCCTGACTGTAAAATGTTAAATATTTTCAGTTTGTAAATGTATGGTCAGTTACTTGGTTTGGTCCAACCTTTTGACATTCACTTTGAATCCCCGATGGGGGTTATGCCTCTGAGAATTCAACTCTGCACAATTCTTTGCACCCTTATGTAATTAGGAAGACGTAGTGAGATATTTTTGAATAATCCATACCTGATTAAAGTATCATTTTGAATTAATGGAGTTCCATTTTCTCCAGTAGGTCATCACACACATGGTCACTGATTGTTTAAGGCTCACGCACTGCCAATGTGGCCAATCAGTGTTCCTTTCAAATTGACATCTACAGATTTTTTTTGCTGTGCTATTTGGTTCTATAAATCATTTTTCAAATGCTTCTTCCTGGTTCATCTTATATTTTTGCTATTCCAAATTAAGAAATAAATATTTGGTTATGGATCAGTGTGTTTTTTTATTGAACAAGAGCACTTAAATCTATGCATGTTTGCTAGAAAAATGGACTGAACTTCTTCAATATTAGGTAAAATTACCAGTTTATTTCACTAACAAGAAGGACACATATGACCTTTCTGTCAGGAAACAAAATGATTTCACATTCTATTCAAAAATCACTCTTAATTAAATGTTCCCCATGAAAACAAATTATTAGTTTCAATAAAAATAAAAAAACTTCTTCTGATTATCATTCATGGATTTATATATTTGAGAAGCTTGTGTGTTCAAAACCATTCTCTAGCCTTCATCACATGCAGCTCCCTCACAGAAACATCTACTCACTCACAGCCTCACTAGGAATCCTCTTTAAGGACCACGGTCCGCTCTGTGCCTGGCATGGTGTCCTCCTCCCCAAACCTGGGTTTCAACCCTACACATGTACTCCCCACTTGCCTGGAGGCTTTCCTCATGCTCTCCCTCTTGGGTAATGGAGCTGAATCCACTCCACAGCTCTCCAAAGTAAAGACTGCCCTGCACCCCAGTTTGCAGCTCTCCTTGCAGGGTTTTTGCAATTACTTTCTTTCATGCTATTTTCATCACCATTCCTGAGCTCCAGTGGCCCCAATCCAGCTACTGAGAAATGTGTTAGTGTAGGAATTGGAAGAGATTTGCTGATGTAAGAATGGCCAGCTTAGAGAAAACTAGGTAACAATGAACGCTTGGCAGATAGAGTCTATGAGTAAGTGGAGTAACCTCAGAAATACAAAAAACATCAGAAATTGATGTGCACACTCACAAGCTGAGCTATGAAGATCATAATTCTGAGATCAGAAGGGGCAATGTTTCTTAACTTGGCTGACTATTGAAACTAGTGGGGAAGAACATTTCTAAACAGAGAAAGACAGACTGCCTAGCTATAGATGGTATGCTATCAGATGACAGATTCTAGGAGTTCTTGTGATTTGAGACTGCATGTCAGTCATCTAGATTTTAATCTTGCTTCAGTTTCACATTACAAACCCTAAGAATTACAACATAGATGAGGTCAGCCTGGCATTTCTAATATTTTCTTGTGCTCGGTGATTGGAAAATTTTTCAGTTCCTGGTAATACTGATAAGCCGCTGTCAAGACGAAAGAAGGGTTAAGAAAGAATGTAATAGACAAGGAAGATATAAAAACAATACCTTGTACCCAGTCTTTCTGGGTCTCTGGACCTCATGTGTCCAGAGAACAGATTCAGGATGAGTTCACTGACTGCTCAAACTCTGTGTGGAGGTCACTCCCACTCAGGAGACAGCATGGTCATGACGGCCCTGGCTAAGCTACAGGGGTTCCTGCTGCTCTTGTTCTAGGAAAACTGGGGAAAACCTGGGAGTGGACTCGACCCAGTTTGGAAAGTGTTGCTTAACCCATCAGGAAAGTCCTCTTTCATCATAATAAATGCATCTATGTTTGTTTGCACAGTTGCCATGCCAAGAGCAGATGTGACATACAAATGGCCAAGTCTCCATCCTCTAGTTCTGCTTCTCAAGGAGAACAGACAACGTGCCAGATCATGAAAGAAAACTATGGCCAAGCAGCTTATCTCTCCGACAGATGTAATTTCTCTCTTACATTTATTCTCTAGGGTTGACATAGAATTCAGTATGTACCAAATCAAGATGTCCACCAAAAAGAAGTTTAGGGACAAGGAAGGAGACAAGGGTTGCTTTGACTGAGAGGAGAAATGTTCACTCTTCCATCGAGAAGCAGAGCTCTGAGTTATGCATGCAGAAGGGAAATATGATCTGTAAGCATAAAAATGAAATCTAAGTGACATATTGTAAAATTTACCTCTTCTCCACTTCTCTGCCCTAAACTTCATGTTTTAGGAACAAGACAGAGAAGAGTAAAGCATAAATGATGGATAAGAAAGCTAAGCATAATGAAAGGTGCTCTCCCAATAGTGGTTCCAGTTTGCTTTCAGGTAAGGCATCATTTGGGCATTCAATTTATATTTTTGATGATTTCTAGCTGTAGCGAGATGGTGGATTGACACATCAATGTATTTAATCAAAATATGATTTGAGTCACTGCACATTAATGAAGCTATATTGGATTTATTTCTGAGGAAACACAAATGTTCAGTTGCCTGAATTTGTTCCCTGTCCTTCTGGATGAGTCCCTGTTGACAAAGGAGGAGACACTGAATGGACCTGGACCCTGATCCCCCACTTGCTCTGGGCAATGGCAGTGCTCCATGGGAGAAAAGGTCAGAGGGAGCAGAGTAGGAAGATCTGCAGAAATTATTCATTTATTATACACTTCTTGCCGTAAAATGAATGTTCTATGTGGGCAGAGATTCCATTCAATGTGCCGAAACTTGCCAGCTAAGACAGTCCTGGCACTGATACTCTTAATTTTGTACTCTTACATACAAAATCATTACCATGTTATTTTGCAGTTTAAAAAATATTTTATGTTTCATTCCAGTTAAATGAAGAATTGCCTACCAGGACTTGGGAGCACCAGTTATTTCATCTACAACCCACAGGAGGAGCTGTGCATCACAGATCTGTTGGAGCCAAGGAAACTTCAGTGAACTTGAGATGTGCATTGAGAAAGAGACAGAAACTGAAGAGTAGTGACAGGATGATTCTTAAGGAAGTGATCACATTTTGTAAGTGTGTCTTTTGTCATGAAGGAAACACCAGAGGTCTCGTTTGGATGTATTAGATGTCTAGGAGATAGATATCAATGATGAACATCAAATAAGTATATAAAATTGAAAAAACAACCTGAGACAGAGATATGAGCTGTATACTCTCCTAATTCCATCCAGTGTCTTGAATATATTCTATATGCTGGTACCACAGGTAAGTTTCAATAATACTTTGAAATCATAAACTGACCTAAAATTAATTTATCAAATGTACATTTTGTTTTCAAGTGGAACTAGCAATTTTGTAAGAGATTTGGAAATTTGGTTGAGAATTACAGTATGAAGGTTACATCTTGACACATGTGAACACATAGTCACATTTCATGGCTTAAAACCGTTTTTGAGTTCTCTTTCAGTTATTTCATGTCATGGCTTGGCACGGTGCTGTTTCTATAACTTCTAACTTGTTGATTTTTTGCACAGGCTCTTGAGGCCAAGAATGCCCCCTGAGAATTCTGTCTATGGAGTTTATCAGGAGACTACTGTGCTGAGTGGCTCAGACAGCTGAACTAAGGCAAGATGGAGTAACAGTGACAATTCCTCCTCTTCCGGTACTCTGGGTCTCAGAGTGAAGTTTACAAAAGTAATTATTAAAACTCAACAATTACATTATCACTTGAAAGGAAAAAAATTGTTCAGACCTGTCTGATTTTTTGATAAATAAACTCAGTATTACCTATTTTGATACATAAGAAATGTGAGGTGAATTCCTAATTGCAGGTGCCTGTGGAGACACCGTGAAGACACAGTCTCCAGGATTCCTGGCTGTGTCTGCAAGAGACAGGACCACCATCAGCTCTAAATCCATGGTCCTTTAAGTTCCAACCAGAACTCCTTGTCCTAGCAGCAAAATAAACAAGGACACGATCTTACACTTACATTTCACTGGGCATCCAGCTGGACAGCTTTCCAGTTTTTTATGCAGAGAAAACATGTTCCAAGAATCCATGTGCGACTTTCCTTGCTAGCCTGGTCAAATTACCATTGTCACAGAATTTCTTAGATACTGTTCTTGCCAGAATTGTAGATCACTTCACAAAAGAAGTGTGAACACATCCCTCTACTGGCAGAATTTCTAATTTTTATTGCAAAGTTGAAGTGTCACATGGGTGTATGAACCAGGGAGCACCTGCACCCTGCTGATTTGCATATCACTTGCTCAGAAACCACAAAATGTTCAAACTTCTATTTAAGGGGTGATATTAAGAGATCCATGCAGCCTGAGGCAGAGCTCTGCAAACACAATGGATTTTCAGGCTCACATGCTCACCTTCCTACTGCTCAGTGTCACAGGTAAGAAAAAAGGAAACTCAAAACTGAGCCTGCTTTTTGCTATAGAAATTGAGATTAAGGCAGGTTTTTGGTTACTGTTTATGTGTATTGTGTGATATTGCATTCCTGTGTTTCTATTTGTAATAAATTTTTTCATCTGTCCTCCATGACCACAGTGTCCAATGGGCAAATTGTTCTCACCCAGTCTCCAGCATCCCTGGCTGCTTCCCCAGGGGAGAAGGTCACCATCACCTGCACAGCCAGCTCCAGTGTAAACACCAACTACTTCAGCTGGTATCAACAAAAGCCAGGAGCCTCTCCAAAGCGCCTGGTTTATAGAACATCAATCCTGGCCACGGGAGTTCCAGCTCGCTTCAGTGGAAGTGGGTCAGGGACTTCTTTTTCTCTTACAATCAGCGAAGTGGAGGATGAGGATTTTGCAACCTATTACTGTCAGCAGTTGAGCAGTTATCCACCCACAGTGATACAGACCACAACAAAAACCCCATCAGCTCTTCAGGGCCCAGCTGCTTCTTCCTGAGACTGATATAATTAGAGGCTTTACATGAGACAGAAATTCATAATTCTTTTCTGTTGGAGCCAAGGAATTTTGGCTACCTTCAAGAGGAAGGGAAGTGTACATATGAGAAAGATGGGATGAGGTGAACATGGAGGCTCCTTTCTGTACCAGCCTGTCCAAAGAAGCCTTGGATGTTTACAGTGCAGATCTCCTGAGTGGGACACTGATTCTCAGGTTAAGGTACTAGAATGTGGAAAAAATGCCCAGAGCTTAGGGAAGTCCCGCTGGTACCACTCTTCCCTATTACATAAGGAGCAATGATGGAAAACTAACAGGCCTGATCCAGAACTGAGTGATTCTTCAGTGAAAATAAACATGTTCCCAAGGTAAAGAACTGCAGAGATTTCACCACCATCAGTCCTTCCTTTTGATAATGCTGAAATTACTTTTATCACACTTTTTTTTTTGCATTACAGTGGAATAAGGTAACAGAGGTGAAAAGGTGTAGAAGATACAAATTATGACAAAGTTCTCATATTTGTGGTCCTTACCTGTTGTTTCTAGCCCTTCTTTTCATGCACTGACATCCAGAATAGATATGTGAAAAGTGTCACACCTTCATCCTCAGTGGCAGTAACTCTGGCTCTCTGAGCCATCCAGAAATCATCAGGAATAGAGGTGGAAACTCACAAGCTCAGTGATGAAGACGTTACTCTTGAGATCAAAAGGTAAATATGTCCTACCTTAGCTGACCTTATTGAAAACAGAGGGCTCGATAATTCATAGACAGAGGAAGTCCAAATTCTTTGAGAGAAATACAGAGTTAGCAATGACAAATTGCAACATTTCTTATAAATTGGGGTTGTACATTATCTAGGTTTTAACCTTACTTTATTTTTACATCAAAAAACTAGAGATTCAGCATAAAACAAGTCATTCTGAGCTCAGTAATACTCTTCTCACTGAGTTCTTGTAAACTTTTCTCAGTTGCTGGTGTTTGGTGACACTGCTCTGCCCATTTTGAGATGGAAGACAGTTTAGAAAAGAATACAATAACCCAGGAATAGACAGCAACTGACACTGCACATGTGGAGCATTGAAATGATGCACTCTCTTGACCCATAGAATAAAGTACATTTTCTGCAGGAAAATCCACGAAGAATTAGAGATATAGTTTACTTACACTGTCCTCATTTCAGTAATGCATATATTTCATAAACTGACACCATATATAGGGTTATCAACTAAGATTCAATTATATGTTCACATTCACATACACCCAATAAAAAAGTATTTTATGTATCCAATTTGATTATGGCTCTTTTGAAAGATTATAGTTTATTAAAATGTGTTTGCAAAATTTCTTGAATAAAAACAACAAAAATATAAAATTTAAGTTGATTTCTGGACTATTTGTAAGCATGTCACAACATCACTTTCCACTATGCACCTTCACCACAGTGGGGTTGTGGGACGAAAAGACTCACAGGTGTCAGGATTTGGTAGTGGAAGGACAAAGTTTAGGAGAAGATAACAAAGGGGCATGAGCAAGAATCTCAGAAACTAAGCACTCATGTAGCCTATTATGGAATGACATGCAGATCAAAAGACAGAGCGGAGATACAGAGTGGAATACCCAATCCCTGATGTCAGCAGGACCAGAAAGAAGTGATGGGACAAAGCCTTCCTAGGTGAGGGCCACAGAAAGCTGAGCTGCAGATGACAAATCACACTGGACTTCCAAACACTGACCATGGCACTAGGCCTATTTTGCATTGCTTTATGGGTTACTATTATACTACATTAACCATTGTTCTTCCTTTTGCCAAGATCTTTAAAAACTGAAGCAAAGAGACAGACCCTCTGCATTAAATAATATGCAAATGTATCAGAATAAAGAAGTCTGCAAACATCCTTGTGGTATCTGATGTTGTTATATTTCTATCACATCTTCTCTTCATTGAGAAGACAACACTAAGACCATGTTCTATGCAATGACATAAAATAAATCCCTCAAAATTACAGGAAAGCAGACTGATGCACCCCAATGAGCTTTAGAAGCAACCCCAGGCTCTAATGTCAAATAGGTGCTCTCCAAGTGTAATCAGGAAACCTGGGAACTTTGTGCATGTGCAGAGATATAAGCCCTGAGATGCATCCATTCTTTTTTTTTTTTTGGTACCAGGGATCAAACTCATGACCTCACACTTGCCAGGTAGGCGCTTAAGCCACTGAGCTAAATCCCCAGCGATGCATCCATTCTTATCCATTGCCTGAGGATTTTCATATATTAGTCCATGCTGTGATATTCTCTCTCTCTCTCTCTCTCTCTCTCTCTCTCTCTCTCTCTCTGTGTGTGTGTGTGTGTGTGTGTGTGTGTGTGTGTGTGTATGTGCATCTACTTTTCCTCTCTGATGATAAGATTTAAGCCAAAACCTTATCAATGTCAGACTCACCAAGGGGATTTTTTATAATGAAACAGAAAAACATTTAATTCCAGACTCTAACAAACTATACCATTCCTGTGGGCCTATCCTTACCCCCTGAAACTCCTCCTCTTGAGCACCAACACTGTTGGGACAGAGGGACAATGTATGTCCATGTCCACTCAATGACTCTTCAACTTCCTGTGAGGACAGAGTCCAAGATAGTGAATATGAAGACTGGAGATTCCTCAAAACATAAACTCAAATATAATCTCACTTATTATCTGTTATTCCTTGGTTCCTCTTTGGATCCAGGGCACTCAACTTCAATTTAATGTATTTCTGAAACTTCACACCACCCAACATGCAATTCAGTAACAAGAATCTCTGCTCTGTTTTCCTAAATGACATCAAATAGACTCTGATCATAGCACAGCACTTTTTACTATTTTTAAAATTTATATCTAATGAGGATCACTTCCTTTATTGTTTACTCCTCCATTTTGTCTCAAAGCAGGAAGTTTTCCTGAGCAAAGGATTAAATTATTCACATTTATTTTGTCCCTCAGATCTGTAGACACTAATGCTTAGAGCCATCATCTATTCCTTCTGTATTCCTTAACACACACACTTTATATATTTTTCTCATCACAGATTCTTTCCATTTATCTCTTAAATGTGGAAAATGTTACTTTCATTCACGAATTTTAGAACACTTCTGGAATCAAAGATACTTAAAGGAATTTAACAGCATTTACTAATAGGACAGAAGGCAAGTAAAAGACTATTGCCACAAATGACACCAAGAACACTGAAAAAAGCTGCATGCTTCTTTTGGTCCTCCCAGCACAGACTTCCTCAAATTCTGCCTCTGTGAACTAGAAGCATAAATTAAAGACCTGGTAACCTGTACTGTAAGAGTTACTGTGACATGTGTTCTTTCTGATTCCTCTGTAAAACCCTAAATGCAAAACATATTACAGATGTAGAATCAGATCCATTTTAGTATTTCAATAATTTCTCCATTTTTTGATAGCAAAATATCTTAAAGGGAGAAACCTGCTGTCCATAGAGAAATCTGTGCTCTTTAATGGATCTGGCAACACTGGTGCTGTAGACACTGGGGCTGTGCTGAGTTAATGACAGGAGCCTGTCCTGCACCTGTGCCAGCCCTGCTGATTTGCATGTGACCACAGCACAGCTCACTCTCCCAAAGAAGACTACTTAATACACCATTCACAAACTGAGCAGGATCTCTTCCAGTCCCAACACCGTGCAGACATGAGGGTCTCCAGTCAGCTTCTGGGTCTCCTGCTTCTCTGGATCCCAGGTAAGGAAGGAGAACAATGGAAATTTCCTCAGCCTAATGTGCTCAGTTCTGCCTGCTTCTTAAGAAATGCTTTCTTTTATCATGTTCAACTGTGGGAATGTTTGCGTTTTTGTTTCCAATGATAGGTACCAAACATGACATCCAGAAGACCCAGTCTCCCTCCTCCATATATGCATCAGTGGCAGAGAACATCACCATCAATGGCTGGCAATTCAGGGCATAAACAAATGGTTACCTTGGTATCCCCAGAAACCAGGGAAAGCTCCTAAACATCTAATCTACTCTGCAACTGATCTGGTATCTGGTGCACAATCAAGATTAAGCAGCAGTGCATCTGGGACAGATTTCACTGTCACCATCAGCATCTTGGAGCTTGAAGATAATGCAACTTATTACTGTCTACAGTATGATAATTTTCCTCCCACAATGACACAAGTCATGACATAAACTCCTGAATAAGCCAAAGTGTGTGGATGGCTTCACAATTTGTTCTTTGCATTATCTCAAAATAGTGAGAGTTTTCATCAGATGCATCCAGAATTTGAAGGTGCGGGGAAGTCTTGGTAGAAGGAACCAATAAACTTTTCACAAAAGGTTCCACTCCTCATTCTCATTGCCAACAGCAAAGACTTGAGAAACTTCTCTTTATATAAGAAAACGCAGAGATATTTATAGCTGAACATCTTGGGTTGTGATGTTGGAGGCAAAAGAGAAAAAGAAATGTCATCATACATACTCAAAGCAAAAATTATCTTTCTAGGGTAAAAAATTTAAGGCATAGTTTTTAAAGGTTTTAGGGTTCATTCAAAGAATTGTAGTGACATGGTCTAAGAATTGTTGGGTGACCCCCTCTTCCTAGAATCCTGAATCATCTGCCACTTAAGACACGCAGACCCGGGGACAGAGGTGATTGGATAATAAACAGGTGCAGTGCTGCATTCAGCTGAGAGCACCCACACTTACACGTCGGCTTTGCCACTTGCACATTGCATATTTAGTTCTATTTTTGCCCATTGGTCTCTTATTTATATTGATCAATTTTCAAATACCCTGAATTCCAATAATAAAATCCATCTGGTAGAGACATGTCATTCAACTTAATGTATCAACTGAATATGTTTAAAATGATTTTTTCAGGGGCCAGGGATTTAGCTCAGGATCATAAGTGCCTGACTGGAAGGGCAAGGTCATAAGTTTGATCCCCAGTACCCCCCCAAAAAATAATGTCAAATGTATGTGCCTCTATTGTTATGTAGCATATTATTTTATAATTTTCTTTATTCCGAGTAACTTGTTACACATTCCCAAATATTTCTCCTTTTTTATCCAATTTAACCCATTATTATTGGCCTCATGAAGCATTTCTGAAAGTAGTGATTAGTAAGTGACTTTGAGAGGTGTAATAAAATTACAGTGGATCCTTGTGCCTAATGCTACAAATAAAAGGCAGGATCATTAAGGCATTAATGTGTATTACCATTCACATTATTCACTGGATCAAAGACCATGTTGCTTTCCACTCTCCATCACTGTCAAAATATCCATGATATTTAAACATACATGTAAGATCAACCATCAAAAAAGCAACTAGAGACAATCACAAAGAGGAATTCGAAAACTGGTTAAGAAATTAGCAAGAACTATGTGGCACGGATTTTGGAAGCAGACAGGAAGTATTTACTGTGAGATTAATTTAAACATACGCTGATTTTTTTTAAATCATGTCTTGAACATATTTTAGAATAAGGTATGTACCCTACTTGGCTCACTGTAATTTCTCGAATTCGTTTTGGCATTTTGTTGTAAGTCTATATGGCCAAACATCTATTTAAGTGATTAATCTTCTAGTATTATATCTTAGCCATCAATAGATGACTCCCTTTTCTCTCTGGACTGAGCTGTTATAGAAAAAGCTCAAGGTAAATGATACACAATAGAATATAGAGAGACAGATCTTTGCAAATGGACAAGTTACCTAGTGATTGAAAGAGGTGGGAGGAAAGATAGTAGAAATTGTTGGAAGGAGAATTGGGATGAGCTATATACATGCATCCCTTATGCATGAGGAAAGAGATCATTATATCCTGCAGAAATACATAAATAGAAACAAAATTTGAATAAAACATTGATTGAGAATTTCTTTAACTACCAACAATCACAATACTCTTTTACCAGGTTACACTGAATGAAAAATCAACTTAAAGTCAGATTTTCAGAATCTATTGCATATCTAACAAAAGAAAAACACATAAGGAAGAGAAAACATTTAAAGAGGGGACATACTGCCTCCTACCTAGCTCACAGTGTCCACCTTAACTAGTGTTCTGGTAGGAAATCGAAAGGATCCTCTTGAATTATTTTATTATCAACACTCATCGCATTCATTGCACTGTGGGCCTTCCTCTGTTAAGAAATGAGAGACAAACATCACAATGAAGAAGAAACTACAAAAAACTGGCTACTAATAAGTTTACTTGACTTTTTGTGTTCACTTTTTGTCTGCCAGTTATTAGCATGTTAACAATTTTTAATTTTAATTGTTTTTGTATTCTACCTTATTTCTTAGAATTTTCTTACAGAAAGTAGGCAATAGTGCACTTATTTGATCTTTGCTGCCACTAGTAATGCATGCAATATTCGACTCATTTCAAGAACAATTCCACCATTTAGATTTGAAATAATCACTGTATTCTCATAGATTTATTGTTACGGTACAATATCATTGCAAGAATGCTCAATAGCATAGAAGAGTATAATGTGGAGTTTATATAAGAGAAAGATAGAAAGAATATTTCTATAATAGAGGCAAGTAGTTGTACAACACAGAAATCCATGAAAAATGAAATTCATTCAGAATTAATGAAGAAAAAATAGATCAGATTTCCTTATCTCTGGATTGCACAGAGTACCTGTATGAATGAGCCTCACATCTAAGTGAGGTGTATAGCGAATATAGATGGCTCAGAATCACTGATCTGTTCATCAATTTAAAGTTCTCTGAATACTACTCTGGCAATGAGATCCACACTAATTTTTCTTGTCACCAAAAATGTCAAAATTTCCTGCATTTTTATTGCTCTTCTTCAGAGGCATAGCATGGTGAGTAGATAACAGAAATTATGAAATTGTATCAAATAGACAACAACTTAGTGACAGTTCTTTCAAAAAAGGCTACGATCCAGGCAAAAGAAGCTTATAGAAGGCTGCAAAAATAGAGGAGAGGTCATTGCCTATCTAAGAGTCTATGAAGGTGCTGTGTATAAGGAGGAAGGAGAGAAGCAAGTTAACAGCCACCAGTGAAGCCTGACCAGGGAAAACCATCAATGAGAATCACACGGATCAAAGGGAACTAATAAGAATTTTAAGTCACTGGGACACAAGGCTATTTAGCCAGTGGGTACAGGAGAGAAGGTTACAGAAAAAATGTTGATAAATATTTACAAAATGAAATGATTTCCATATGTCCTCTCAAACTTTATATATTGGAAGTAAAATACCCACAACCTTGAGTGAATTACAAATGATGATGAAAATTTGGGGAACTAATTAGGATCAGATGAGGTAACAAGCATGAGTTCATCACTGTCACACTAGAAGAGGAAGAGAGAGCAAAGCAAGCTGTGTCTCTCCATGTTATATCACTCACTAGGACAGGATGAAGCAAGAAATTCCTCACTGGTGTCAAAGAGAGGCTGATGTCAGGGATTCACATTTTCAGCTCCAGAATTCTAACAAACACATTTCTTTTGTTTAAAAAATGTTTACAGTATATTTTAATTACAATAACAGATAATATAAGTGGGAGTGTTGTGGCATGCCTGCAATCCCAGTACAAGGGAGGCTCAAGCAAGATCATTGTAAATGGGAGAGTAGCCTGGGCTACAAAGTGTGCTCAACACAAGCCTGACCTGCAAAAACATCCTGACTCAAAAAGATGAAAACAAAAAACAACAACAGAAAAAAAGAGAACAGAAAATGAACCAAGAAGCAATGGGAGAGACAATGTAGATAATGTGACAGACAATGAGAGAAATATTTAACTATGAGGACTCGATAAGAAGGTTTCTGGTCCCAGTACTCACATACACCTTGTGTATTTCCTAGGTTTCCTTCTTGATGGAGACATATTTTAAGAGTCTTATCTTGCATGGAGTGCATACAATGACAGCTCTAAAGTGAAGAGACCATGACAATCCAGGGCCAAAGTTTCTCAACCATGACTTTATTTTCCGTGGGTGTCAGAAAGCACAAGGCAAGACTTTTGAACTCTGCCCTAAAACACACCTAAGAATCAGACCGCAGATGCTGCCAGCTATACAGCTGTGTACAGACAGCAAGACGTCTGTGGAACCTGAATGAGCACCCTCTCTGGAGATGTTTCTGATGAACCAAATCAGTATGTATAGACTTTAAAGGCTGGAAAATGGTAGGTGTTTTTTCTGGTATGACATAGAAGGTTGACAATGTAGGTAGGAAATAAATCAATAGCGATTCTCACAGGGCCCAGGGCATCCCAGGAACTCCCACAGCAGCTGATCACTGGGAGTCATGGGAAAACTTCTGATCTTTGCCAGAACCAAACAAAGTGACTCCCCACTCTCAGGACGCTCTGAGATCCTCTGCAGATGGCAGTGGCTGCCTCTTCTGGGACACAGGCTGTGAGGCTGGCATGTGACATCTGTCCTCAAGACTTGAGTCATAGACAGAGACAAAGACTAGAATCAGTTTGTTATTGAGAAAACAAGAGACAAAGCAGAAAAGCTCACCTCTGCCATGTGAGAGCCAGGAATTAAATAATGCTGTGAAATTTATTCCATGTTGCCTTTCAAACCCAGGCTCCTAATGAAAGGTAAACACCCTGAAGAAACTTCTCATTTGATTTCTTTGATTTGGTTTGCTTCCCTCCTTTGAAACAGAGAACTGCAGGTGAACAACAGCTGGAACGTGGGTAGTATCATGCTGACACTCAATTGCCTGTAGTTTATTTTACAGAAACTGTACAATTACAACTATATGTAGTTTTAAGTCACTGTGTTAGTGATAATTTTTAAAGAGCAAGAGAAAACAGAAGAATTGAAAACATCATACCACAGTAATATATGTGCACCCATGTTTATAGCAGCACAATTTGTAATAGCCAGATCTTGGAAACAACCTAAGTGCCCATCAACTGAGGAATGGATAAAAAATTGTGGCATTTTTATACAATGGAGTACTACACGCTATAAAGAATGATCACATCAAGATATTTATAAATAAATGGACACGACTTGAGACCATTCTCTTAAGTGAAGTAAACCAAACTCACAAGGGTAAATACCATATAGTCTCACTAATATGAGATTTGATAAGAGTATATAAGACTTTATGGTAAGCATGAGTCCCCATCTCACAGCTTCAAAGTCTTTCAAAGTTTTCAATCATCAGTTGGAATGGTTTTATCCTGTTTTGTTTGACTATATCATACTTGATGATATGAATAGCAGTTTTGAAGAATACAAAACATTATGAAAGCTATTGCTGATTTAATATCCTTCTTAGAACTCCTACCATGCTTTTTTTGTTCTACTACCATTGGTTCTATCACATTGTGTCTTATTGGAATTTGAATATGTGTGATGGCTTAAACAAATTTTTTCCTCTTTTTTATCAAAAATGTGATATTATAGTACCCATTGAACATTTTCTGTTATTCGGTTCAGAAAGCCCCGTAATTCTTTCACTCTATGCATGGCTTTATACTATTGTGTTATGTTTGATATTATTGTATTGGAAACTATGCTCAACTATAGCAGAGTAAGAGATACGGTGTTAGCTACTGTTTATGTCCAGTTTACTTAATGTAAAATACTATGTTGCCTATGTTGTCCTGTTTTGATCTGCTCTGTACCGCCCCCTTTTGTTTTATTCTCTTTCAAATTAAAAAAAAAAGAAAAGAGACAATACAACTTTCATGAATAGTGAACAAAATTGTGAAACTGGAAAATATAAAAACATGTGCCTGAGCTGTGTCAATATAGTGAAGTGATGTTGTACTGAGTTTTCAAGCTCCATGACCAAGGAGGCAAATTTGTGAGTAGGCCCAGCTCAGGGTGGAGGAGGTAAGAAGTGACCCTTCCAACATTGCAGCTGTGAACTCTTAACATTGCAGGATCCCTCTCTCCAGTGTCAGAAAACTTTGAAAATGAAAAATAAAGAACACTTTCGCCTCACGTACAGAAGATACAGTACACCAACAACAGTAAAATTGAGTAGCTGTAAAAGGACAAATAATAAGTTTATAACACAGGACTTGGGAAAGAAACAAAGACAGAGACATTTCCATCAAATAAACAAAGCAACTATATCACAATTCCTACTGTTGCATAGAACAGCAGTGCATTTTGGTTACCTCAAACACAAATGTTGAAAAAAATGAAGCATCAGTGAGACTCTGAGTTTGTATGAAAAAGAGAAAAGAATCTTTACTAGTCAAACTTCTTTTTTCTAGAATAGACAGAAAACATTTTCTTTAAATTTAAAATTTCTCAGTGCTCTAGAAGTTATTACTGCATCTAGAAATGGCACTGAGAAACAGTAACTCTTATTTTTGGCTTTAACAAGGAAGAAACTAACTTATAAATCATCCTATAGGACAAACATACTCACATTAGTTTAGATGTTTTCCCTTTCATAGTTGGGGTACTATTTGCAAACAAATGCAAAGATCATTGCAGGAAGAGGAACATCTGTGAGGTTGAGCTTCAGTGAGCAGCTGCCTGGGGAGGTTTTTGTCAAGCCCTGGAGCACCGTGGGAGGAAGCTCTTTACCCTGCTGACAATAATAGGTCGCAGCATCCTCAGCCTCCACAGGGTTAATGGTGAGGGTGAAGTCTGTGCCAGACCCCCAGCCACTGAACCGGTCTGGAACTCCTTGGCCTCTATTGGATTGTCCATCTATCACGAGTTTGAGAGGCTGTCCTGGCTTATGTTGAAACCAGTACATATGATTTATACTACCAAACATGCCTCGATATTCCTCAACACTCTGGCTGGCCCTGCAGGAGATGGTGGCCCTCTGTCCTGGAGACACAGACAGGGAGGCTGGAGACTGGGTCAGCACAATGTCCCCACTGGAGCCTGGAAGGATAAACACACACACATAATGGATTGTAACAGATTCACTCAAACATTATGAACTAGAACAACTGTATTGGTGACACCATTGAGGAATCAGAAAGCAAAAGGGAAATTGAAACATGAAATCTATGAGAAATGCTATTTTCCCGATCTTCAAGAACATGGAGACAAAGAAAATAAAAATGATCATGATAAGCATGCCCAAAACTTGCCATCCTTCAATTACCTGGAGCCCAGAGCAGTAGACACAAGAGGAGGTGAGTTCCAGACCCCATCTCTGAGTCTTGGACCTAAATGTTGATCCACCAAGACCCTGGGAAGCTGCCTTTTAAGATGGTTTAAGCCACCTGGACCTTTGTGCAAGGAGTGAGCATGCAAATCAGCTCAGGCAAACTCTGCTGTCTTCTTACCCAGAGGGAACTGAGGTGTGTGAAATGTTTCCTAGTGTAGCTTAAGTGTTTTTTTCGGGGAATTTTCACCTGTATCTTTCAATCCTATTCTCCTGATCAGTCTTAGATGATATTTGTTCAAGGGTGCTGGGGCTGCTTTACTATAAGGATATAATTTATCTCATAAAATTTAAACCCTGAAAAAAAAGTTTCAGATCACCTCAAATAATACATTTCTGCCTGTAATTATTGTGACACAGGGAAAGCACTAGTGTTGCAAACTTTAAAATAAGGTGACTTTTTTCAGATAGATAGTGCTAATTGTATGTAAATTGCCTACAAGTCAAATCTATAAATGCCATGTGGAGATAGAGGTGATGAGAGAGGTAAGCGTGGCTCATGGGTGAAGGGTATAAATCTACACTAACCAACGATCTGGCTTCAGTGTAGATGAAATGTGTCTGTCCACCTTCTCAGTCCTAAAACCAGGGTGCTGTCACCACAGACACTCAGGTGCACTCTGGTCCCTTCACAGTGGGGACATTCAGTCCTCATCTTTCTGTTAGTTGATTTCTTTCTTTCATTTTTTTCTTTTTTTCTTTTTTTTTTAGTTATTGTAGGCCTGAATTAAGGAATATCCTATTTCCTATTCTACTACAGCAGGATGCAGTCTCCCCAAAACACTAGCAAGGGCTTGTAAACCAAGTTATATTGACTTTAGACAATGATAGCAATAGAAAGGTTGAAAATTTAGAAACATATCTTGGAGACTAAGAGATTATGTAATCAACAGAAAACAAAATCTACAAAATGACTTATTTCATAAACTGCTATATATATATATATATATATATTCTATATATATATATATTATATATATGTCTTTAGAGAATTTTAAAATCTATTAGATCCTAGGAAACTTGATCTGTTAGTTAGATATAAAAGAAGAAGCAGCATATTGCCATGTACCCTAATATTTTAAAATTCTATTTCTTATTTTTATGTGGTGAACAGAATCTTTGCTCGGGTTTCTAAGGAAATTCCCTCTTAGCTGTAAGTACAGCAAAAGCCCAGGGACATTGGAGCCCACAGCAGCAGCAGGACTGGTCTCATGATTCCTTCAATGAGGATCCAGTCCAGTGGTCCCAGCATATGTGTTGGGCAAAGGTTCAGATGATCTTACAGTCTCTGCACTGTCAAGAATGACGAGGCTGATAGTATTCTACCTCATTGCTCTCACCAAGATCAATCCCCTGCAGGATCACAATTTCAATATGGAACCAAGGAGAGCAAGTTTTCCCTTTCATGCTTCATTATTACTCCCTTTCGCCGAAACACATGCACTTGGAAAATAAGAGGAATGGATTAGGGTATAATTGTGTAGCATTCCAAGGGAAGCAGTGTGTAGCTATCTAGTAACATATTCTTAGATGGTGATTCCCACACAGTCCTAGTTCCAGCTGAAAGTGTGGAGAGAGTCTCAAGGCAGCACTGCTGATTTTCAGGACCAATTTTGTTAGATGCTGAGTGTCTCCCTGGAAATGATCTGTATGTTAAACACTTGGGCCCAGGGTGGAGCCTTTAGGAAACTTTAAAATGAGGTCTAGTGCAGTTAGTCTGTCACTAAGGCTGTGTGCTACAAGGGAACTGTCATGATCTGATGCTTTATTCTTGTTTTCTTTCTTTCTTTCTTTCTTTCTTTCTTTCTTTCTTTCTTTCTTTCTGAAGGGAATGATTTTGCTGTGCTACATGCACCTTCGATGATGTGTCATTTCACCACAGGTTGAAAACAATGGAACCACACTCCAGTAAACAGGAACCCACAAATTTGTGAATCAGAATAAACACCCACTCTTTATAAATTTACACATCCGGGGTTTTGTTTCCACATAGAATCCTAATTGACCCTTAGAATGTTATACTTTCACTGTACCTCACCGGAAAAGTTGATCAAGTATTTTAAAACTTGAGTAAATCCCCATGACACTCACTTCCCTTGCTGTTAGTGTAATAAGTATAATAATCCAACAAAAGCAAAGAAACCAGTTTTCTGCATTTACTGACCATGGAGATTATGCACTAAGTGAGAAAAACCTCCAAAGCCATAGTGTGGCACTGGAGTCATGGCTGAGTTTTGTCAGATATACAGTAGAAACCAGGGGCAGGAAACGCAAGTGAAAAGCCTTCGGTGTCATGAGATGAAAGGCACTTGTCAAGTTTCAGTAAAAGAAAGTCTGGTTGCTGAAAACACTAGCATTACAAACAAAGTACGGTCTTTGCATCAGGATTATAGGCAATATGGAATGGGAAAACTCAAGATTTAAGAAGGATCCATTCATTGCTAGGGCAAAGGTGGAACAGTTTCAGTCTTTCATTTGGGAAGAGAATCCTTCTGCTCTTTCCTCATGACCTGTGACCTCATAGATGCATTCCAGAATTTGTTTCACAGTGCTCAGCTGTGGCAGAATTCAGAAGCCTCTACAGCCATAATACAAGGAGGCATGTTGACTGCTCACCTGGTGACAGAGCTTGATGTCATTAATGTGGTGTTAGTATTATATAGGTATGCATAAAGCCACAGTTGTGCACCAGAGCGGCTTTACCCAGACTTCAAGGGAAGACTTGTGAGTCCATGCAGTGTGCCCTATCAAAGTTGTGCAGAAATCTATGAACATGAGCAAAAATCTTCAGTGCCTCTCCAGGGCGTTGGAGAAGCTAGGAATATGGAACATCTGAGAAAAACAATAGCAAAGAGCAAAGACACCCTGAGAGACACCATTAGGTTTGCAAGTGGAATTACTCTGAGAATGGGCTTCTGAGTCCTCTGAAGTACACATCTCTTGACCTCTTGAGACAGGTGCTGAACTCAGTCTCCCAGCGTGCAGTAATTGTTCTGTTGGTCTTTATTCAGTGCTTTTCCTTTCTATCATCATCCTTCTGGAATGAGATTATTGACCATGTGAAATTGTGTGTTGGAAGTGTATATCTAGACGTTTTATTTTTAGAGGGCCTCACAACTAAAAGTTTTCCTGAGTCTCAGAAGACACTTTGGACTTGTGCTTTTCAACACTGCTGAAACTGCTGACTCTTAGAGAAGAAGTTGGTTCACTTTGCACAATGAGATGGCTCTGAGTCATTTGGATGCCAGGTTTGTAATGTCATTTTTAGATAAAAATTTCTCCCCAGTAGCACCAAGTGTTGGAAAGCTGAATGGATAATGGAGTCAGTATGCTGCTCAGTAGATTCAGTAGAATTCCTTGATGAGATTAGTGAATAAATGCCCTATTAATAGGTGACCCGACTGGACTTGAGTCCTGAGGGATATTACCTGGGAAGTGGGTGCCAGTCTGAGTCCTCTTTTCTCTCTCCAGTCCATTCCAGTCCATTCCTGTCCACTTGTATTTTGTTCCCAGGATGAGAATCTCAATGGTCAATGGCTTTACTATCTAACAGGGACTCAAAAAACAATCAGTGTTTTGCTTTATTAGACATGTCTTATGGTGTACAGCTCATTATTGTGCATCTTTTTCCTGAGAATAATTTCCCCATGTTTGTGTTTTCAGAGATAATATCAGGTAGAGGGAATTTAGCTGTTTTTCAGTTAGCTCTGTGAGTTGACCAAAAGCGCAGTTTGTGCTCTGGACATGTTGTGTGCTGCAAAGTTTACTGTGGGCAGTGCTATGTACAGGATAATTCTCTGGGTAGCTTGGGCTGACATTGCTCTTGTCCTTTTCTCCCAGGTCTGTGATCAGGAGTGAATGCAGAAAGTGCTTGGAGGGCAGCGTTCAGAGATCTAAGGTTGGGAAACCTGGGTCAAAGAGCATGATAGCTATCTCAGCCCTCACAGAGAATGGATGAGCTTAAACACTTTAGCACAATGTCATACTCCCCATGATATAAAACTTAGGATGCCTCCTTCTAAGTTTTTTTGGATGTTGTGAATGTGGAACACATATGGATGAGACCCTCTTCTTTCTCAGCTTCTTTTCTGATCCTAAGTCACTGGCTCATGATGCATCCTAGGCTTTTTTGGTACATTTTCTGTAACCACACTAACTAAGCCCACCTCATGTAATTTACATGTGTGTTTATGTTCAGATTGTGAAAGGAAAATATGGATTGGCTTTCAGGCATGAAGCTACATCATGGAAAGTAATCTTGAGGCATGGTGGTAAAGGTGTGGAAATCAGTGTAACACTCACTTTTACTAAGGAAAATTTGCAAATTTCACATCTGTTGTGCTCTTTAAAATCAGCTACAGTAAAGCTAAATTTACAAAATGCTCACAGAGAAAAGGCCCTACATGCATGCAAACACACAATTCTGATATCTTAATCCATACTCCTCCATATGGTGTCAATACATAGAATATGCACATTACTGAAATGAAGAAAGAGGGCACAATGTGTTTCTCAAAGTCTCTGAGATACTTATTTAATGATAAATCTACTTCAAGAAACAAATCATCACGCACTTAGGTATGGAAACTGCTTCACTGTGATTCAGGTGAATCTGTCTCTCAAATAACATCTCAGTCTCACAAGTCCCTCTATCACTAGCAGCTCTAAAGTTCCACAGTGCCTTCTGGCAGTAAGAGTTTGAATAGGTTCAGTTTGCAAATGTATGGTCAGTTACTTGATTTGGTTTCATCATTTGGTGCTGCTCACTTTGAACCTCAGATGGAGGTTGTGACTGCGAGAACTCAGTGCTGTACAATTTATTTTCTTTTCTATAATTAGTCAGCATTTATGAAGGAGTAGTGAGATATTTTATGAAGAGTACATTCCTGGTTAAAATATGTTTGAATTCATGGAGTCATATTTTCTTCAATACGTAATGTCACTAATTGTTTTAATTTGCACATGACCCAGATGTGGGCAATCAGTGTCCCTTTAAAACTGATACCTATTTTTTTGCTGTGCTGTCTCATTCTTTGAATCATTCTTTAAATACTCCCTCCACATTCATCTACTATTTGCCTTATTCTTGATTTAGTAATGGATATCGCTTTAAGGATAAGTTGTCCTTTTTAATGAACAATGGTATTTAGAAACTATGGCTGGCTGGTGGTACAGAAGGTATAATTTCTTCTAGGTTAGGTAAAATTAGCAGGTTATCTCTCAGTGAGTAAAATTAGCAGGTTTTTGCCTTTTTCTGTGTGCATTTTCTATCTCTTTTCCCAGAGAGATACATAACACCTTTCTGTCTATGAAAGAAACAATTTTACACTGCCTTGGATTCCATTCCATAAGAATTTGTTTACATATTCTCCATTAAAATCACTCACTTTTTTCAATAACAATTAAGATCTTGGGTATGATTAGCATTATAAGTTTACATTTTTTTAACCAGCTTTGCCATTCAAAACCTTCTCTAGTCCTCTTCCTCACTCAAGTGCCCTTCCAGAAACACCCAGACCCTCACAGCCACACTCAGACACCTCTTCCCGGACATAGTCATCTCTATGCCCAGGCATAAAGCCTGGGTTTTAGCCCTGTAGTTGTAATCCTTGCCAGCCTGAAAGCCTTCCTCATCTTCTCCCTCTTGGATATCTGAGCTGAGGTCACAGGAGCAGCTCTTCCGAGCGAAGACTGCATCCCAGTTTTGCTCCAGCTCTCCGTGGTGGGCTTTCACACCCGCTTTCCTGCCTGATAGTCTCCTCACCCTGCTTGAGCTCCCCTGGCCTCAATCCAGTCATTGAGCACTGTGTTGTCTTTGGAACTGGAAGGCATTTGGTAATGGTAGAACACGTAAGCATAAAGAAAACCAGATACAAGTATAAGAATGAACACTTGGTTGAGAGAGGCTACAAAGCAGGAGAAATAATCTGAACCATCCAGAACATATCAAGAATAGATGTGCACACCCACTAGCTCAGTTATGCAGATTGTACTCTTGAGATCAAAAGGTAAAAAATATCCTACATTATCCGACCTTATTGAAAACACTGGAAGAGAACATTCATAAACAGAGGAAGAGACAGTGCTTAGCTAGAGATGCTGCATTAGTGATGTCAAATTCCAAGATTTCTTATAAATTGGGTGTGCACATTATCTAGGCTTTAATTTTTTTTTTTTAGTTTTACACTAAAATCCTAGAGTAGGCGTAGAGAGTTACTCTGACCTGAATAATATCCTCTTGTGCTAGGTGCTGGACAATATTATTCGTTTTCCTGGTATTGTTTGACACTGGTCAACCCCTCTTGAGATAGAAAGGAATACAATGACCCACGAAGAGATAAAAATGGCAGTTCACTTCTGGGGCACTGAGGTGATGCATTCACTTGTCCACAGTGTAAAGCTCATTCTCTGCAGACAAAACCATGCAGCCCTGCTGACTGCCCAGATTCCAAGGGACAGGAGCCCTTGTTGAGTGACTGAGACAATCCAGCCTTTGCTTGCTCCCTGTCCTACTCAGTCTCTGTGGATTTGCATTTTCCCAGAGAAATGATTGAGGATGATGTCATAGACTGCTCATAACTCATGTAGGCATCAGTCCTAGACAGGACACGGCTTGGCCATGGAGGTCTTGGCTCAAATATAGGAGCTCCCTCTGCTATGGCTCCGAGGAAAAGAGGGAAAGCACTGGGAGTGTATGCAGAGCAATGAATTAAATGCTACTTCACCCTTCAGCAAAGTCCTCTTTCATTATAAAAAAGGGTCTATATCTGCTTTTGTATTTCCCTTATCAATAGCCAGATATAGCATCCAGTTGGCCCAGTCTGCATTGTCCAGCTCTGCTTCTCAGGGAGACAAAGTCATCCTCACTTGCCAGGTAGTCACAGCACAGGCAACAGCTTAGCTTGGTCCAGATGAACCCAGGGAAAGCTCCCAAACTCCTGAACTCTTACTCATCCATTTTGCCCTCTGAGGTCCCACTGAGGTTTAGTGGCAGTGGATCTGGAACAGACTTTGCTTTCTCCATCAGCAGCCTGGAGCTGAAGATGCTTCCATTTATTACTGGTCACAGCATTACAGCTCCCCTACCATGGTGATACAAGCCATCGCGTTAACCACCCAGGAGAACAGAATCCTGGTGGAAGTCTCTCCCAGGTGCTTCTTCTGGTGCCTCTACCTGCAGTGGACAATTTCCGTGGGGAGACAAGGTTTGATGATGACTGAAAAGTCCTGATAGAAGTAGGAAGAAAGGATTCTTGGCATCAGAACTCTTTCCTTCTCCTTAGCCCTGGCAGGGAAACAGAGCAGTACTGCTCCTGGTTTTAATAACAACCGAGGCCATTATTCCTGAGACATCTGAAAGGCAACATCAGATGGAACCATGAAATGGAAGCAACTGGAGTCTATGAAACAGGGGCTGTTACAGATAATCAAGCCAGGGTTTAATTTAACATAGGGAATTGAAGGAGGAACAATAGTGGTTAAATAGCTTAGAGGATAAGTTGCTCTAGTAAGCTGGTACGAGGATTATATATTCTCATGTCCTTCCCCATAGCTTCTCTGCCCTTGTGCGTAGGTTCTACATCTTGTGGTCCTCGGCCTTGTCCATGAAGCCTAGGGTTGGTGCTGACATCACCGGCCTCAACACATAATCCCCTAACACTCTAGTGCTTACCCCTCTCTGTACACCTGCCTTCAGCTGCTGGAGGATGTCAGATCCCTCTTTCCTCTCTTCCAAATCCCACAAGACGCTCCTTTATTGAGCAATTATTCTTCAAAATGGAAAGAGAAATGGATTCTTAGACAGCGGCTTCCCTAACTGAAAGTGATAACTGAGAGCAGACAACAGAGGGCCCAGTGTGGTTCCCATGGATAGAACTCTCAGAAGCCTGTTAGAAAAGGCTGGACCCCATAGTGGGGTAAATCTCTTTCCAGCATTATCAGCAAGTCTAGATTCATAGCACAAAATTTCATCATACTAAACATAAAATAATTACATATAAATATGTAGCAAGCTATTAACAAAAATTAATGCATTTGTGCAGCAAATTTAATAAAATATTGCTTTTCCTTAATATGGGAATGATTTGCTGCTCAAAATTTTTCCAATAACCAGCAGCAGCATCTATGTTATAGGTAGCACCAAAGTAGAAATGAACCACCTGTGTTAGAAAGCTTTGAATGCAGAGCTGCACTTTAATCACATATCACATGATATGTATGTATAATGATAGGAACCTCTGCTAAGTAGAAAGTTTACTCAAAGGGACCATAGTATTCATATTCTTGGAATTTCTTCCATCTTCAAAGCAAAATATAAAAATTTCTTTTTGGCCAAAACTACACCACCAAGTCAATTCTCTTTCAAAAGTTTGAAGAACATTTCAAAGTGTCTCACAAATTAACTGAGAAAGGTGCATCTTAAATGATGTTCATTTTCATACTTTGGATAACTTATTCACGCCCCCACCAAACCTATGTGCATGGTGAGGGAACAGATTAAATGGGAGGCTGAGGCAGATCCTGTTAGAGCTGAGTCCACCCATGCCAACCATGAGAAAGATCAAGAGAGCCAGAGTCCATGGCTGTTCTCTGAAGGCAGCTTCTGCCCCGATGGATGTGAGGCCCCTTTGGCTCTGTCCTTGCTTCTGCATGGGAAGGGTGACTGTAAATTTCTTTAAATGGTCACACAAGACCCTTCTATGTGAGTCTTTCTGCTTGGATGGATTGGGCACTGGATATTGTATGGAGTGCTGTAAGTGTGCTCCAAACATGGTGAGCCCTGCCAAGAGGGGCAGGCCCTAGGAAGGGGTTGAGACATCAAGGAAGTTAAAAAGCCTGAATATTTTCTCTGCAGTGTACCAACTCCCAATGGTAAATGTGATCACTATGTACCTGGAAGAGGCACTACTAATAACAAAACTTTAAAAAGCCAAAATGGAATATAAAGTAGTTAACCATCTTTAAAAATGTAGGAAGAAGTGAGAACACCAATGGATAGCGATATTATGAATGTTTGCATAGAGGTGACACTCTAATATTTTCATAGACTGAGTAAAGTTTCTAGGGGATCAAGCCCATAGAAACTGTGGTTGAGTTTTTGTAGGAAATGTTCCTTTGTAAACATTCAAAGAATATTTAGATGCAAAGTATGTGCTGGATTAACAGAATGGGGCAAAATGCAATCGCAGTTGTTCTGATCAGATAGATCTAGGGGGAGATTGAACACACAGCGAAGAGAGGAAGGATAGAAAATCAGAACAAAACTGGAGGAACTGGAACAGCCAAAGAGAGCCACAGCCTGAGAAGCTTAGAGAGGGAGTGAGCGGAATCTGCCCTAAACCTCTGCAGGATGCCCCACCTCCAACACCCCAATGCGGGCTCAGGGAAGCCTGCTCAGGACTTTAGACTCCGAAATCTCAGAAATCAGGCTATTTTATAAAGGAATGATCTTTGGTATTTTCTTTTAGCAGCCATTAGAAATTAACATAAATGGGACCCAAAGAAAATCCACACTAAGCTTCTCTGAGTGTTTGCAATTTTCTGTTCAGCTTTCTAATGTTCCACAGAATCAGTTTGTGGAATTTAGTACACACAAAAACACACACAAATCACCATAACTTATACAGAATCACAGAACCATTTAGAATACACAGTCCTCATTTTTGTATAAAATGCCATGATAAATAGCACCTCTCAAAGTCTCCTCTCTTAAGTTATTGAGTGGAGAATAGAAAGCTAATGACAGTGGAGGCCAGAAGTACAGCCTACATGTCTACCAGAGCATGAGGAAGCCAGTCCTTCTTACCTACTGCTGCAGCTGGTATCTCTTTGATGTATGGTTCATAAATCTACAGGTGTCTACATACACAATTATCTTTCTTAGATATATGTCTTTAAAATGACCTTTAAGATTTTCATTTAAAGCAGTATTCTTCTTTAGGAAATTATGTCCTATAATTTATGATGTTAAAATGCATGTGATAAAAACAGCTATTTAACACAGATTACTATTGCTATCAATTTTGGTACTATCATTTTTATTATATATTCTGTTTTTAAATTCTTTCATTTTTCACATTCTTGCTACTACAATATCATATTCTTTTTCTGGCTTTTGATTAAAATTCATAATATAAAATTCAGTTTATTGTTGGATTTACATAAAATTAGAATCATTTTTGACAATCTTAGGAAACGGTGAAATATTTTCCCAGAAAATATTGATCTGAGCTATATTTGTCCTACTTTTCTATTTTGAGCAAGGATTCTTGTATGTTTCACAGGACTTGACACAATCAGAGTGACAAATAAATGTGCATGTTTGATGTTTGAATGACAAAGTATAATGATTAAACTTAACAAGTTTTCTAGAACAAGAGGCAGCATTGTGTTCTATTCACACAAGGTGAGTACCAGTTGCACAAGACTCAGACTGAATTGAATGCTCATTGTGATGTGATTCCGTACAGTGTACCATGTTCAATGTGCAACACTTTATCCCTGAGCCCTTCTCCTTCAGGCGGGTGTGGCTTCTCCAACATGTCTACTTTCCAGGATGGGCCTCAGTCTAACATTGTGACTTTTTGCATTTCCACCCTGTGTTCTTATTTAGAACGATATTCATTTCTTCTTGCTATTCCTCTAGGTCACTCTCTCTATCAGAGATAAATTCCCTGTTACCTTGCAGGCTACTTATGTAACTCCTGCTTTGTGCTCTTTATTATTTTATTTATAGTGATTCATTTTCTTTTTTTTATTTAGAAAGAAAAAAAAAACAAACAAAACAGAAAAAAGGGTAGCAGCAATACAGAATTCCAAAGGAAAAAAAGAAAAGAACAAAAAACCCACTAAGAAATCACTAGTTGAATACTGTCATCTTGGAAATAGTTGTTCAAGTTACAAAATTAAAGGTACAAAGTAGACATTCAAACAGTGAGACTATTAACAGTTCTGCTAAACAATCTAACAAAAACAGTAGTATGATCATCTATCTTCCACACTTAAACTTACATGCCGTTATATCCTTTAGAGCACTTTCTTTTGCTCTCATTTTTACAGTAGCAATTATGCATTTTGGGATTTATTACACCTACAGTTCTCATTACTTTTTTATTTTAAGAGAATAAAACAAAGGGGCAGAACAAAGCAGATCAGAACAGAACAACATAAGCAACACAACACTTTACAATAAGACAACAGGACATAAACAGTAGCTGTCAAAATAATATCAAACACAACACAATAGTATAAAGCCATTCAAGAGAATGAAATAATTACAGGACATTCTGAACCGAATAACTATGATCAATGGCAACTCTAATATCTCCTTTTGAGTGAAAAGATTTGTTTATACTACCACATATATTAAAATCCCAATAAGACACAACATGATAGAATTGATGGTAATAGCAGAGTAGAAGCATGGTAGGACTTCTAAGCAAGACGATATTAAATCAGCAATGGCTGCCACAATGTTTTGTTTTCTTCAAAATTGCTGTTCATACCATCACACATAATAAAGTCAAATAAAATGCAATAAAACCATTCCAACTGATGAATGAAAACATTGAAAGGCTTAAAAGTAATGAAGTGGGAAATCATGATTATCATAAAATCTTATATACTCTTACCAACTCTCATAACAGGGAGATTATATGGTATTTACACATATGAGTTTGGTTTATTTCACTTATGAGTATGGTCTCAAGTTGTATCCATTTATTTCTAAATATCTCAATGTGATCATTCTTTATAGCTGAGTAGTACTCCATTGTACAAATATGCCACAAATTTTTATCCATTTCTCCGTTGATGGGCACTTAGGTTGTTTCCAAGATCTGGCTATTACAAATTGTGCTGCTGTAAACATGGGTGCACATATATCACTGTGGTATGATGTTTTCAGTTCTTCTGGGAATAGGCCTAGAAGCGGAATAGCTGGGTCAAATGGGACTTCCAAACCCAGCTTTTTGAGGAATCTCCAGACTGACCTCCACAGTGCTGGCACCAGTCTACACTCCCTCCAACAGTGCAGAAGAGTTCATTTTTCCCCACAGCCTCTGCAGCACTTGCTGCTGGTAGTTTTTTTCTCTCCTGGCCATTCTTTCAGGGGTGAGATGGAATCTCAGTGTGCTTCTAATTTGCATTTCTCTCATGACTAATCATGATGAAAATTTTTTCATTTATTTATTTGTCATTCTTATTTCTTCATCCAAGAACTGTGTATTCATTTCAGATGCCCCTTTTGGATTGGGTCTTTAAATTTCATGTGTCAGATTTTTTTTTAATTCTTTATAAGTTCTAGACAGAAGTCCTTTGTCTGAGAGACAATCCATTAAGATTTTTTTCCCATTTTGTGGGTTTTCTATTCAATCTGCTGGAAATCTCTTTCGACATGCAGAAACTCTTTAATAAGATATGGTCCCAGTTATTGATTCTGGGAAGTATTTCCCATGCAGTTTGATTCTTTTTCATGAATTCTCTACCTACCCCTATATCTTCAAGGTTTTTACCTACTTTGCCTTCCACTAGATTTAGTGTTTCTGTTTTAAAATTGAGATCTTTGATCCATTTAGATTTTAGTTTAGTATATGGTGATAGGCATGGGTCTAGTTTTAGTCTTCTGCATATGGACAGCCAATTTTTCCAGCACCATTTGTTGAAGAGACTTTCATTTTTCCAGTGAACATGTTTGGCCCCTTTATTAAAGATAAGGTGGTTGAGTGGGTTTTTGGTTGTGGTTGTATCTTCCAATCTATTCCACTGATCTTCAGGTCTGTTTTTATTCCAGTACCATGTTGATTGTATTACTGTAGCTTTGTAGTATAATTTTAAGTCGAGGATTGTGATGCCTCCTGCCTTGCCTTTGCTGCTTAGAATTGCCTTTGATATTCTAGGTCTCTTCTGGTTCCATATGAATTTTAGGAGTGATTTCTCTAGATCTATGAGGTATGATAGTGGCATTTTGATTTGGATTGCATTGAATCTGTATAGTAATTTTGGGAGAATGGCCATTTTCACTATGTTTGTTCCTCCTATCCATGAACAGGGGATGTCTTTCCATATTCTGAGGTCCTCTTTGATTTTCTTTTTCAGGATATTATAATTTTCCTTGTATAGCTCTTTTACTTCTTTTGTGAGATTAATTCCTAAGTATTTAATATTTTTGCATGATAGTGTGAAGGGTGTGTCTTCTCTCACTCCTCTTTCAGTATTTTTGTTGTTAGTGTATAGGAATGCTATTGATTTTTGAGTATTGACTTTGTATCCAGCTACATTGCTGAATTTATTTATTATATCTAGGAGGTTTCCAGTGGAGTTTTGTGGGTCTTCTATGTAAAGTATCATGTTATCTGCAAATAATGATAATTAAACTTCTTCTTTTACTATCTTTACTCCTTGTAATTCTCTCTCTTCTCTAATTGCTCTGGCTAGTATTTCCAATACTATATTGAATAGGAGCAGTGATAGGGGACATCCTTGTCTTTTACCTGATTTTAAGGTAAAGGTTTTCAGTTTTGGGCCATTTAATATGATACTGACTGTAGGTTTGTCATAGATGGCCTTTATCATATTGAGGTAAAGACCATCTATTCCAATTCTCTGTAAGGTTCTTATCATGAATGAGTGTTTGACCTTATCGAAAGCTTTTTCTGCAACTATAGAGATGATCATGTGGTTCTTATTTTTGGCTCTATTGATATGGTGGATTACATTTATTGATTTACATATGTTGATCCATCCCTGCATTCCTGGGATGCATCCCACTTGGTCGGTGTAAATAATCTTCTTGATGATTTTATGTATCCTGTTTGCTAAAATTTTTTTTGAGAATTTTTGCATCTATGTTCACTAAGGAGATTGGCCTATAGTTTTCATTTTTAGTTAGGTCTTAATACTTGCTTCCAGGAATGACTTAGGAAAAATTGCTTCCTTTCCAATTTCATTGAAGAGTTTGAGGAGTGTCAGAATTAAGTCTTATTTGTATTTCTTGTAGAATTCTGCAGTGAATCCATCTGGGCATGGGCTCTTCTTAGTTGGCAAGGACTTAATTACATTTTCAATTTCATTAATAGACATTGGGTTATTCAACAGTTTTACATCTTTCTGATCCAGCTTTGGTAGTTCATATGTAGCTAGGAATCTGTTTATTTCTTCAGTGTCATCAACCTAGGAGAGTAGAGGTTTTCTAAATAGCTGTTGCTGATCTTCTGTATTTCCACCGAGTCTGTAGTAATTTCACCTTTTTCATTCCTTATTGCATGAATTGAATTTTTTTCTTTACTTTTTTAAATAAGGTTGGCAAGGGGCTTATCAATTTTATTTATTCTTTCAAAGAACCAACTCTTTGATTCATTCATCCTCTGTACTGTTGTCCTACTCTCTATTGCATTAATTTCTGCTCTAATCCTTATAATATACTCCCTTCTTTTGGCTTTGGGCTTGGCTTGCTCTTCTTTTTCTAGATGTTTGAGTTGTAGCATCAGGTTGTTTATTTGTGTTCATTCTGCCTTCCTGATGTGGGAACTCAGTGCAATAAATTTTCCTCTGAGGACTGCTTTCATTGCATCCCACAAATTCTGGTAAGTTTTGTTTGTATTTTCATTTGCTTGTAGATCTTGTTGAATTTCTTCTTTAATTTCCTCATGACCCACTGATTGCTCAAGGGTGTATTACTCAGTTTCCATGTGTTTGTGAGGTTTTAGCAGTTGCTTTTATTGTTAGTTTCTAATTTCATGGCACTATGATCCGATAACAGGCCTGGGATAATTTCAATTATTTTGCATTTACTTAAATATGTTCTGTGGTCTAGTATATGGTCTGTTTTAGAGAATGTCCCATGTATTGCAGAGAAGAAGGTATATTCTGATGTTGTTTGATAGAACACTCTATATATGTCTACCAAGTCCATTTGCTCACAGGTGTGATTGAGTTCTGTTATTTCTTTGCTGATTTTTTGTCTCATTGATCTGTGCCTCTGTGTCAATGGCATGTAAAAATCTACTGTTATAATTGTATTATTGCTTATTAGACTTTTCATTTCTCTTAATAGTTAATTTGTATAGCTGGGTGATCTGGAATTTTGTGCATATATATTTAAGATTGTTATCTCTTCCTCTTGAAGTTTTCCCCTAACAAGTATGTAGTGACGTTCTTTATCTCTTTGGATCATTGTTGTTTTAAGTTCACATTGTCTGCAACCAGGATTGCTACTCTTGCTTTTTTTTGGTTTCCTGTTGCATGAAGTTTTGTATTCCATCCTTCGACTTTCAGTCTATGGTTTTCCATTGGGTTAAATGGGCTTCTTGTAGACAGCATATGGTTGGATATTGTTTCTTTTTTTTAATAATTTTATTTAAAGAGAAAAAAAACAAAACAAAACAGAGTAAAGTGTAGCAACAATACAGTATTCCAAGGAAAAAAGGAAAAGAACAACAACAAAAAAACCTAGAAAAATTATTGCTTGACAAATTACATACTGACTTATTGGAAATAATTGTTCAATTTACAAAGTTAAAACATGTAAAGTAGACATTCAAACAGTGAGACTGTTAACAGCTCTGCTCCACAATCTAACAAAAGCAGCAATATGGTCATCCATCTTACCCATGCAAATATACATGCAATTATATCAAAAGGGTAGAATTAAACACAACAAAACAGAGCAAAGCAGATCACAAGAAAGCGATGTAAGAGACAAAAATTTCAAAACTAGACAATCGGTGATATTCACTCTCTATCATATTAACTCTTGTTTTCTTCCAAATAGTTGTCCATATTGTCACATACAGAGAATTCACATGAAACAACCTTGTATGGAATTGATCTGAGCAGGATGAGGAGGGCATTTCAAGTCTTCAAGACCAGATATTAGGGAAGCCAAGAATGGTTGTCATAGTGTCTCTCATTCTGCTCAAAACAGCTGTCCATACCTTAATATGTGTTGAATTTAAACAGGGCAAAGCAAGCTACAATCACTTTGAACGAAAAGTGATGGTTTTGCTGGACTTCACATCATGACATTATGGAATCAGCACTGGGTATTGTAGTGTCTGTTTTTCTTCAAAGTAGTTGTTCATTTCAACATGTGTTATATAGTTGGTCCTCGTAAACTGTTTATAAGCTCTGCATGAGCCTCTACTTGTATATCTATCATTTCGGTATTAGCAGGAAAAACAAAATGAAGCAAGATAAATCAAAACAATTCCTAGAAAAGCATGAGGCAGAAAAGTTACATAAAACTACAATACAAGGTGATCCACAATGGTTACCATGGTGTCTCAACAATGTATAATGACATTAATAAAAACTAAGCATTGGAGATATTATAAGACTTCAAAAGCAAGTAATAATCAAACCATAGTGGGTATCTTAGTGAATCTTGTCATCTTCAGTGTAGTTGCCTATACACTTAGACTTGATGCTATCCATCATAACAGATTTAAATAAAATCAGTCAATACAAAGTAGCAATCTAACAAAGTAGATTCAAATAAGATCAGTCATAGTAAGACAGTGTAAGTTATAAAGGGCTTCAGATTAAGTTGATAGGAAAATTAGGGATGATTACCATAATATGGCCTCTTATTTTTGTGATAGCTGACCATGTCCTCAAGTCTAGTGTAAGTAGACAAACTGAAACAGCACGTAATCCATCCAAGCAGAGTAGTGAGAATAATGTAAATTTTAAATCTTGTTACCCCATTAACAGTATACTGTGCCTTTAATTTTTAGACAATTCCTCCCCTTTCACTCCCATGGGGTGCACTGCTTGTTTTGGGTCCCACTGCCTCCCTATATAGAGCATCTCAATGGACCCTATTTCCTGATTTACTCTGCCTGTGTTTCTCTTTGTTACTATTTGAGGCCCTCAATACTAGAGATTATAGCCAACTTCTCTGCGTCATTTATGCTATTTTATTTTTCTGCCATTGATAGTCTGTTTTTCTCTTCCACTCCACTGTCTGCCTCATTCACTGAGGCCTTTCTGCCACTGTTCCTGAAATGCTCATATTCTTGTTCTCTCTCCCTAGAATGTCCTTCAGTATTTCTTGTAGGGTTGGACTGGTGGTCACAAATTCTCGTAGTTCCTCTTTCTCATGGAAGCATCTTTTATCTCCATTAATTTATAGAGAGAGTTTTGCAGGATACATCAATCTGGGCTGGAGATTGTTCTCCTTCAGCGCTTAAATTACTTTACTCCAAGCCCGTCTTGACCTGATGGTCTGTGTCGAGAAGTCTGCTGTGATTTTGATGGGTTTTCCTTTATAGGTGATCTGTTTCTTTTCTCTGATGGGTTTTAATATTCTTTTCTTATATTGAATTTCTGGGATCTTGATTATTATGTGTCTGGGTGTAGCTCTGTCTGGGTTGTAGGGGGCTGGAGTTCTGTATGCTTCATACCTCTGCATATCATTTCTTTTTTCTATGCTTGGGAAATTTTCCTTAATAATTGCTGTGAATAGCCTTTGTAATTCCTCTGGTTTGATTCCTGCTTCTTCATTCACATACTTTATTCTTAAGTTATAGATCCTCTTGTCATCTTCCAGTCTTTGTATCTTTTCTCCCTGTTCCCTTGTTATTTTTAAGATGTCTTCCCTTTCATGACCCCACATTGCAAGCCTGTGATCAATTTTTGATAGTCTATCTTTGGTTTCTTTCAAGAAGTTTTGCCAGCTTTCTATGGAGTCTTTAGTTTCCTAATAATCTCTTTGAATTTGCTTCATGAATTCTAGATTTTTCTTGAATTCTTCATTAAATTTTTCTCTCCATTTTTGTTCCTCCATTCTTCTCTCTGTGCCTTCTTGAGATGTGCCCCGCCCTTCTTTTATTAATCTACTTATCTCTTGTTTAATTTGAAATAATATTTCAGTTTTTGTCCCACTTACAAGGTCCTGAAGTTATCTCTTTATGTCCACTAACGCTGTGTTTGATGTTGCATTATTGCTGCCCTCGATCTCATTTGTATTTACCTCTCCTGGATGAAAGTTCTCAGGGTTGGGGGCCAGGAGTTGTTTCTTATTTCTCCCTTTCATCATGTTTTTGGTTCCTTCCATATAAGTGTACAGTGTAATGCCCAGACACTTTTCTTGTTGGTTAAGGCTCCTCTAGGGTGCGCAGGCTAGGAGCTTTAGCTTTTAGCCCTCTTCAATAGGTTATCAGAGATTGGAGTTCACCCACGGGCAGTGTGCACTAGCTCCTCCCTTCTGGGCCAGTCAACCTTTGCAGGCCTTCACTGCGTCAGTGTGCACTGATCTCAGGGAAGTATTATTGTAGTGACTCACTGGCTCCCAACCAGGGGCAAGGCCTAATCCAAGCAGATTCTAAAAATCCGCTCGGCAAGGGAGCAACCAGCTGAAGCCACTTCCTTATGGAGTTAGGGCTGTCCTGCCCAAATCCAACATGTCATCCAATCTATTTATCCTTTCTGGTGGGAGGGTCTTATTCCCATCACTCACTGTGTGTTGATGCCCATCTCCGAGAACTGCAGGACTCCCTGACCTCTGACTTCAGTGCGGCTGCGGTGGTAATTCACGGTGCCTCTGGGTGGGTCAAGTGCAGGGCCGGTCCGGGCGAGCTGTATGCAGGGCTGTTCAGCTCTGTGCTCCAGCAGCTCAAGCCAGTCACTACAGTGCAGATTGCTTGTTCAGGTTGGGCAGGAATTCAGGCAGCTCAAGGAGGGTGCCATGCTCGCTGATCTTAGTTTCTCTGGTGTACCTCACATTCACAGTACCTCATACTTGAGCGGTTTTTTGCACTTTAGTTTTTCCCTGGTTGGTGAGAGTCCATCTCTATCTGTTTGGGTCGCTCCAGGGTGTTTTATTCTGGCATTTGAGCTGTCTCTCTCAGAGAGGGTCTCTTTCCTGCTACCTACCAGTCCGCCATCTTGTTGACCTCTGGATGTTGTTCCTTAATCCATTGTGCCAGTCTATTTCTTTTGATTGGTGAGTTGAGGGCATTTACATTAATGGTTATAACTGTTATATATCGGTTTGTTGTTGACATGTTATCCTTCTGCTGTTGTGTCTTTAGCTTTCCATTCTGCTAAATTGTCTTGCTTGCTTTTATCCCATGTGTATCTAGAATGTCTTTCAGTATTCTTTGCAGGGTTGATTTGGTGTTCATGAAGTTTTTCAGCTGTTCTTTGTCATGGAAGTATCTTATTTCTCCATCTATTTTGAAGGACAGTTTTGCAGAGTATGTCAGTCTGGGTTGGAAGTGGTTTTTCTTTAGGATCTGAAATACTTCACTCCATGCTCTTCTTGATTTCATTGTTTGTGTTGAGAAGTCTGCTGTAATTCGTATAGGTTTTCATTTATAGGTGATCTGTCTTTTGTCTCTAACAGCTTTTAGTATTCTGTTCTATGGTGGGTTTCTGAGATGGTGATTATTATTTTTCTGGGTATAGTTTTATTTTGGTTATGGATATTTGGAGTTCTATATGCTTCATTAAACCAAATGTCAGTTTCCCTTCTCATGTTTGGGAAGTTTTCAGCTATTACTTCTGTAAATATCCTCTTGATATCATTTGGGCTGTCCCCTTCTTTTTCATTTATCCCTGTTGATCTTATGTTATTTTTCTTTGCCTCATCTTGCAGGTGTTGAATTGTTATTTCCTGATTCTTTGTTATTTTTAAAAGATCTTTCCTTTCCTCTTCACTAGCTGTGATCTTATCTTCGAGGTCTGAAATTCTATCTTCACATTCATGGAGGCCATTTTGGCAGCTTTCAATTGAATTACTGATTACCTGTATAGCTCTTTGAATCTGCTTTATGTATTCTGCTTGTTTCTTATAGTGTTCATTCAGGGATTCTATCTGTTTGCTTTTGTTCCTCTATTTTTTTAGCTGTGTCTTCACTAGATGTGTTCACTATTTCTTTCACTACTGTTATCATATCCTCTTTTACCTGGGCAATTATTTCTAATCTGAATTTCACAATAGCTTCCCCTAGTTGCTTCTTTATTTCAGTTGATATCATTTCAGTCATTTCAGGTATATGGCTTCTTTTTTCTTCTATATACATGGCACCCAGACTTTCTTGGGATGGTCTTGTGCCTTAAGCCTGCCTTTTGGTCTTTCCTTTTATCATTTTTCTTTATTTCCTTGGTTTGAGTGGTGTTCCAAAGCTTCCTCTGGGATTGTCCCAAATCTCCTGCACCCTCAAATACTGGAGCAGTCTCAGCTTCTCTGCAGGTACTTGGCTCCCTAAATTGAGAGACAGAAGCATGTTGTGGAGAACTGGGGCCAGAAAGACCCTTGGGGCACAATCCCCTCTCCTAGGGATGTGGATATGAGTTCAACCATTGGCAACACTGGATTCTAGCTGTCCTTAGGCCAGCCCAATTGAGTGCAGAGTCCTCATGCAAGGTTTCTGACTCTTGGACTAAAATAAGACCACTGAGTATGGTTGACTGAGGCCTTGCTATCTGCTGGACCCAGTCCAGTGTGCTGGTAGTTCACCAGAAATTCAAAAGCTGGAGCATAGGTCTCCAACATTCCCCAGGTAACTGTAACTCACCTGAGGCAAACTCCACCCCTCTGCAGATTCTTGGCTCTCTTAATTGAGATGCAGAAGCTGGGCATGGAGAACTGGGGCAGGCAGAGACCCAGTGCACAATCCCCTGTCCTTGGGTTCTGGATATGAACTCAGCAGCTAGCAGTGCATGTCTCAAACTTTCCCCAGGCCAGCTCAATTGAGCCCAGAGTACTCATTCAAGGTTCCTGCATCCTGGACTGAAACCAAGCCACTGAATGTGGTAGACTGAGGCCCTGCAATCAGCTGGACTGAGTCCAACATCCCAGTAGCTCCCCAGAAACTCAAAAGCCAGAACGTAGGTCTCCCTAGTGATTCATTTTCAAAGACCAAGAAAAATTCCACTTAATGAAGACACACAATTCAAAGTTTGTATACCGAATGAACACATTTAGAATGATTATGTCAAATATTTGTGTATCTAGAGTTATGTAGGATATTGTTTTTTACTTTTCTTTATTCCTAGTAACTTATTACACACTGTCAAATATTCCCCCTACTTTGAACCCACTTTGCCCATTATTCTTGGTACTCATGAAGAAGTTCTGAAAGTTGTCTTTTGCACGTGCCTTTAGGAGGTGTAATAAAGTTACAGCAGATATTGTTACCTAATGTGACCAGTGTAGGTCAGGTCATTAAAACAGCACAGTGCACTGCCATCCATATTATTCACTGCATCAAGGATCCTGTGGCTTCTGGTTCTGCCTCTCAGTCACATGACCAAGAAATGTAAACTTATTGAATTGATTCAGGATGTAGGTTCAGTCATGGCTATACAACTAGAGACAATCACAAGAAGGAATTCACAACTGAGTGAAAAACTAGCAAGAACTATACATCAGATAGTTTAGAATTATATGCCAAGTATTTAGCAAAAGATTAACTTAAACATTTAGTATATTTTTATCACATCCTGAATATACTATCTATCTCACCCTAAATTTTCTGTCTCATTAGGGCTTTTTTAGAAGCCTATGTGGCAAACTAATGTAATTGCTTTAATTTATATTTGAAGCAATGAATCTTAATGATTAATATAGACAATCTTGATAATACTATGAAGCTTTTAATTGATGTACATATTAGCTTATAATTTATATTGGTTTTCATGTTGACTATAGATAATTTTAAACAATGCTTCTTGTACATTCCTGTTTTTTTTTTAAATAAGAAAGCCTTGGTGTTTTCATTCTCAATCTACACTGCGTGAAGAAGATAAGGGAATTTTGATATTTAAGCTAAAGAGAAATCTAGGAGAGGAATTTGAATTCAGCACTTGATCTAGTAACACATATTTAGCACCAAATTCCAATTTTTCCTGATTCTGTATTGTACTGCCCATTATTTTATTTACATATTAAGGAAAACTGTAGAATGTGTGCTCATAAAGCCTGGAGCTGTGTGCTACTTGCTCACATATGAAGTGCTTTGCTCATAGTGGAGTAGGACTTATAAGAATAATATCAGGTGGGTGAGCTCAGGTAATGGTCAACCTGCCAAATCATCAAAGACCATTATGATGAAGGAACTGATCTCTCTAGCAGATGCAATTTCTGTCCTACATTTATTCTCTAAGACCGGCTTAGATTAAGTATTCAACATATCAAACTTTCCACCAAACAGTATTTGAGAGATACGGAAGGAGACAAGAGCTGTGTTATGGATTAAAATCTGGTTGTCACCTTACCATCAGCAGAATTGAATCATCATGCTGCAGAGTGTAGATGTTTCACCTGAGGAAAGTTGCCAGCATAAACAGAGACATGGTGGAGAAGGAAGGCATTAATGCATTGAGGCATTTTGTGTTCTCCTACGTGTTGCTGTTTAAGCAATTAGGTTCTCCTAGAAAATCTCTGGTCCTCACATTGAGCTTTGCTTCCTGATTCAAGAGAGGAAGATATGTGCCACTGGGTCTCCAAGATGAACTTGTCACATTGGTTTCCTGGCATTTACCCAACTGTGCTTGTCTTCGGAGGAGCTCAGGGCCTCTGTGTCACTGAGGATGGCTGTGTTGCTTTTCAGGACAGCCCTGGTCTTCATTGTGAGTGTAACTTCTTGGCTCCAGCATAGAACCATCAACCTACCAGCATAGCTCCTTCACCCTGATGGCATAAACTTCCTAGTTACCACTGCTGACCTTTGGACCTTCCCAGCACAGATCCTTAAAAGAGACTGATGTGAGTCCTTCTTGTGGGCTCTAGTCCTCCAGCTGGACTTGTTGGAAGCATTGTCATGAGCTCTGGGTCTTCATCTAGACTCATGTGGGATTTTACTCTGGAATTCATGCCCTTGGCTAAATATTCCATGGCTTTGGTGTTGTGGATAGATTTCCTACAGTTTCTTGTGTTAACTCTGGGTGATCATCATAAAACAATATGCTAAACTCCATGTCGTGATTCTAATTGTTCTTTTCACAACCCCTGACTACAACAATTTTAAAGAAAACAAATTAATTTCTTACACTCCTTGAGACTAATAGGCTACAAGTCAGCATTTATTTGCCAACTGATCAGCACCTATTTTTTTCCTCATAATACTGTGGAGGGTTTAACATGGAGAGGCACAGCGAACCTGGTTTTCTCTTATTCTCCTAATATCATTAAAGGAATTTTACACCCTTTAGCTCATCTGACCTAAGCCATAACACATGCTAAATCTCAGTGATGTGGAAGAGAAGAGACAAATTCTTCACTTTTTCTATTTGTGGCTACCATGGATCATATTATTCTTACACGTATTAGAATAGAATATAATAAAAATAAATGAGTATGACACCATTATCGGAGCATGTACACACAAAAAGAAAATATTGGCACAGCTGAAATGAAAACTTAATGGAAATGCAATAAAATTTGCAAGTTCCAAAATCTCACTTTCAAAAATCTTTAGAATATTCAGACATGAAATTGATAATGAAACCCTCTACGTGAACGATGCTATAAGGAAAAGTGCATCTAAGAGACTTATTTAGAGTTTTGTAGATAACCATGGTAGAACATGCATTTTTCTAGAGCATACATGTAATATTATATAATTAAAATATGGTGGGTCGACATGCAGGAAATCTCCCAGAGACCAGCATCTCGGCCTGACTCTTTGGTACTGGGAACCTTCCAGAGACCCACAGTGTGGCCTGCACTGTTTTGATTGAGAACTTTGCGGAGACTGGAAACTTGGCCTGACTGTTCCTGACTGGTAGGCCCGCCATTCACCCGCAGGGAACGTCCCGGAGACCGGCATCTTGGCCAGGTCTGTTTGGGACCAGGAACTTTGCAGAAACCAGCATTTCAGCCTGACTGTTTGGGACCTGCAGGCCCACCCTTCACCCACAAGGAACCTCCTGGAGACCTTCCTGGGACGAAGTACAGTGGCCCGGCCCACCTGAGATTCCACAGGCTCCGGGTTGACCTCACCCTGCATCTGCCTTACAACTTAGGGAGCCAGGAGCCCACAGAGGGGAGTTAGGACCCTGTGAGGAACCAAGAGCCTTTGGGGGAGCCAATGCCGCTCCAGGAACTGAGGGTGCAAGAGGTAATTCACCACACATGCAGAGGAAGCATTGGAACACCGCTCAAAGCAAGGAAATATAGAAAAATCACAAAAGGAGAGACCAAAAGGCAGACTCAAAGCTCTAGCCCTCCCCAAGAAAGCTTAGAAGCTGTGTACATAGAAGAAAAAAGAAGACATGCACCTGAAATGTCTGAAATGATATCAAATGCAATAAATATGCAACTAGGGAAAGCTATGGAGAAATTCAAATCAGAAATAATTGCCAGGTAAAAGAAGAATTGATAAAAACAGTGAAAGAAAAAGTGAACACATCTAGTGAAAACACAGCTAAAAAATTAGAGGAACAAAGCAAACAGATAGAATCCCTAAATGAACACAATATGAAACAAACAGAATACATAAAGCAGATTGAAAGAGATATACAGGAAATCAAAAATGCTATTGAAAGCTGCCAAACCCCCAAAGAAAGTGAAGATAGAATTTCAGACCTCGAAGATAAGATTGTAGCCACTGAGCAGGAAAGAAAAGATCTTTTAAAAATAACAAAGAGTCAGGAAATAACAATTCAACATCTGCAAGATGATGCAAAGAATAATAACATAAGATTAATAGGGATAAATTAATAAGAAGTGGACAGCCCAAATGATATCAAGAGGATATTTACATAAGTAATAGCTGAAAACCTCCCAAACATGAGAAGAAAAACTGACATCTGGATAAGTGAAGCATATAGGACTCCAAACAGCCATAACCAAAATAAAACTACACCAAGACACATAATAATCACAATCCCAGAAGTCCAACATAAGAATAGAATACTAAAAACTGTTAGAGAGAAAAGAGAGATCACCTATAAAGGAAAACCTATCAGAATCATGGCAGACTTCTCAACACAAACAATGAAATCAAGAAGAGCATGGAGTGAAGCATTTCAGATTCTAAAGGAAAACCACTTCCATAAAGTCCAATAAAAGTAGAAAAGAGAATGAATTAAATAATAAAGATTTGCAACGGTAAAGAAAAGCAGTGAGAAATAAAAACATTAATAATAAAGAGACAAAAATTTAACAAGAAAATGAAACACTGTAAATGATGAAAATGAGGTAGGCAGGTGAAAACGAATAAGGTAAAGAACAGAACAGAAGCAACAATACAGAAGCCAAACCAAAGACTGGATAGAGATTACTCCTGACTATGGAATCTGGTTTAGAGGGGCAGAGTCAATCTTCCAGGGGAGTGTTGGATATTAATTAAGAAGCATCTTAGATATGCTTGCTTCCCCTCCGTGTATATCAAACAAGATAGGACCACTTCCAGGCTGAGGTCTGCTGTTTCTGACACCATAAAAATGGGACAATGTTCACTGTGCCATGGGGTCTGCTTTCCTTGGAGGCTTTCTGTTTGTGCACTCTGAGGATGGACTGTTGACTGACTGGCAGCCAGTAAGCCTCATCTCCAACCTGGCTTTGACCATATCCAGAGCATGCAGGGCAGTGCACATTCATTCTGTCTCCTCTGTCTGGGTGCCTAGCCACATGGCAAATGACCACACAGTCAGCAGGATCTCTTCACATGGATACGGGATTAGTGGGCTTTGGAGCATGCAAGGTGTGCATTCAGCCTCCCCAAGGTCCTCAGTGGGCATGGCTATTAGCAGCATCTGTGTGTGGACAGACCATAGCCCATGTTCTGCAGGGTTGACATTTAAGGATTTGTAACCTGGCACATGTGGACATGTCCTCAGCACAGATGAGTGCAGACAGTGCACCTGTACATGTGGCAAAGGGCCAAAAGGAAGCCTGACTGCAAATCCCTGAGAGCACTGAGTTGCGTGAGAAATTAGTTCACCAAGTTCTGCCCTGGATAAGTGGACTTGAAGATTGAGTGCTCTGTAATTATCCCGCTCAGGTGCACACTGTTCTCAAACACAGGTCTCTGGATATTATTACAGAGGGCAGGGATGTCATTACTCTCTGCCACTGCCTCTCTCACAGTCTCGGCTGTCTGCTACTACTGAAACATCCCAGTGACCTCCTGTCCCACATTCCTTTCAATCAAGATTGCTTCTATGGCTTTTTCTGCCCATTCAGACCATCAAAGAGTCCACCCACAGCTCTAATTCTGATGCTTCCCAATCTCCATTCATCTGGGAGGAACTAGGCCCTAATAACATGACCCCTTTCAGATGGCATCTGTTAGAGTCCTGTGGATGTGTGCACACTTCAGTGTCAGATTGTTGTTCAGGTGGGATTCCTGCACTTCCTCAATAAAATCGGATCTGTGCCATCAGCCTGATTTCCGGAGTCATCCCTCCATCGCCCCTTGCCAGACCCCCATGGCCCCAAAAATGCTGCACTGGGTCCTATCCCAGAAATAGATTGACATAGATTAGGGACTGTTTGATGATCTTCCCAGAATCCAGAATCATCTGCTTCATAATGTAGACAGATACATGGACAAGGTCACTGGAGAATCAACAGGTGATGTGCTGCAGAGTTGTGAGAGCATCCACACACTACACCGAGGCTTTATCACCTGCAGGCTACCTATTTATTGCTGCTGTTTGCTCTACAGTCTCTTATTTTTATTGATCAATTTTCAAATACTAAATCAGCCCTCAATTCCAAGAATAAATTCCACCTGTTTAAGATACATTATTCAATTTTACGTATCAATTGAATATCTTTAAAATGATATTGTCAAATACCTTTGCATCTGTTTTCATGTAGGATATTAATATATACTTTTATATTTTCCCAGGAAGTTATTAAACATTCCCAAATATTCGTTCTTTCTTTGAAATCGCATAGCCTGTGATTCCAGGAATTCATGAATCAATTCTGAAAGTCATCTTTTGCAAGTGTCTTTAGGAGTTGTAACAAAATTACAGTAGATATTAGTATCTAATTCTACCAATAAAAGGCAAGATCTTTAGAAAATTATGGTGTATTACCATCCATATTATGCCCTTGATCATGGACCATGTATCTGACTCTCCCTCACAGTCAAAATGACCATGAAATATAATTGATTCAGGATATCAGCCAGGGCCATGCAACTAGAGACAATCACTAAAGGGAATTCCAAAACTGATTAATAAATTAGCAAGAACTATGTGGTTGATGCTTTGGAAGCATATGGGGAGTATTTAGCATGAGATTAATTTAAACATACAGTGTATTTTTATCACATCCTGAACATATTTTACAATTAACTATGTAATCTCTCTGGTTCACCTGAAATTCTCTAGTACATCTGAGGCTTTTTTAAAAGTCTATTTGGCCAAAAATGTTTATTTCATTGCTTAATAATTTATGTTTTAGCATAGTGGTTAACATATGGATTTGGCTTCTTTCTAAACTATGATGTGATACAAGAAAGCAAAATAAATGATACATAATAGGACAAAAGGGGATAGATCATTCACAGATGGCAAAGGAACCAACAGATGGTGTGAAAGGGAAGAAAGCAGACCCAGGGTTAAAGTAGCATTGGTAGGACCTATGCATGTGTACCAAATCTCCTAGAGGAATGACATCATTATGTCCTGCAAAAATAGGCAAATGAAAAATGAAAAAGGAAGAAAACATGAGTGAGGTTTCCTTTTAATGCTGAAAGCCAAAATATTCTTTTTCTAGTTTACACAGAAAAAAAATAACAGTTTTAAATTAGAGGTTTAGAGTCTATTGCATATCTATGTGATGAAAAACAAGGAAGAAACAACAAAAATGAAAACACATTGCCTACTGCCTCTCTCACATTGTCCATCTTTGCTAGTGGTCTAGCCAAAAACTGAAAAGGTCTTCTTCAATTTGTATTGTCAACATTTGTTGTACTGCTGCTCAGGTTGGGACTGCTTCTGTTCAAAAATGAGAGAGAAACGTGAAAATGAAGGAGAAACTTCAGAAAAGTTACAGATACTAAGTTTTCTTCACATTTTGCCTTCACTTCTTTGAATGCTTCTTATTAATCAGTTAATAAATTTAGTTTTAGTGGCTTTTATATTCTTCCTAATTCACTAGTATTTTCCTACAAGAAATAGACCATAGTGCACTCCTTTCATCTTTGCTGCCACGAGAAAGATACATATTATTTTGGCTCTCTTTAAAGAAGAATTTTCTCCATTTACTTTAGAAATAATCACCATAGTTTCATACACTGATGTTTCTGGTTGAAAATAATTACCAAAAGTTTAATAATGTAGGAAACAGCAAAGAATTAGCTTTCAAGTACAGGATGAGATCCAGGAGAGAGGAAATTAGAGATGGCTGCAAAAATAGAGAACAAGCCAATGTCTATTTAAGGGTCTATGCAAGGATTTTTGTATAAGGAGGAAAGACAGGGGTGAGGTACCCGCCACCAGCATGGCTTGAATAGAGAATACAACAGTTCAAAGCACATGGAACCATGAAAAATGAGTAAGCAGTTTTGATTTTGAGGGAGACACAATGCCATGTTCAGAAAATATAAAGACTGTGAAAATTACAAAAAAAATTGTAATGAAGGCCTCATGATGGTAAGCAAACTATAATTCTCTCGGTGTGTTTTACTCCTCACATTTATATGCTGCAAACTCAAAGTGAAAATCCTTGTATTAAGGGGAAATGATGGAGATTTTGGACCTCACCAGAATCAGATGATGTAACAAAGATGAGGTTCCCTTAATGATGTTAGAAGAGGAAGAGAGAAAGGAGCTAGCTGAGTCTCTCCATATAACACCCTCCACTGTGACAAGATGAAGCAATTTAGGCCTCACCAGATGCCAAGCCAATGCCGACAACATGTATAGGACATATCAGCTCCAGAAATGTAAGAAACACATTTGTATTCAATAAATAATAAACTCTAGTCTAGTGTTTAGTAATAAAAAATAAAATGGAGTAAGATATGTGACAGATGTTGTGAGAGAAAAACATAAACACGTGGACTAACTCACTGAGGAAGTTTCCAGCACCTGGTACTCACCCACTCATAGGATTCATACTTGCTGGAGGCCTGTTTTAAGGCTGTTATGTTACTTAACGTGAACATAATGAGAGCTTTATTATGAAGAGGCCATGAGAATTAACTGTGATATTATTTAACAGTGATTTTATTTTCTTTAGATGCAAGAAAGCACAAGCTAGGACTTTTGGACTCTGCTCTAAATGACTCCTAATAACCAGATTCCTGATGCTGTCTCCCCCACAGCTGTGACCAAATAGGAAGACATCTGCACAGACTCAGGGGCCATTGTCTCTGGAGATGTTTCTGAGGAGCCAAATCAATGTTTACAGATTCACAATTAGGAACACAGTAGGAGTTTTTATAGTGTCACACAGAAGGTTGACTCTGTAGGGAGAAAATAAATCTGTAGCAATTCCCACAAAAGCCAGGGCATCCCAGGAATTCCCTCAGCAGCTGATTACTGGGAAGCACGGGAAACTCCTCTGTTCTTTGCCTGAATCAAACATCTGGCTGCTCCCACACATGGGCAGAAGGCTCTGAGACCCTCTGTAGTGACAGTGACAGTGACAGTGACTGCCTCTTCTGGGATACAGGCTGTGATGCGGAGTCCAAGGTCTGCCCAGAGAACTGAATCATAGTGGAAAAGACTCGACAGAGTACTGTGCAACTGCTTTATAAAACATGATAGAAAAAAGTCATCTCTGCAGTGTGAGAACTAGAGTTTACAAATTCCTGTGAATTTTATTTCACAGGATTTTCACACTTTGCAAAACCAGTTGCTAAAGAAAAATAAACACCCTAAAGAAACCAGTCATTTTATTTCATTGATTTGATTCATTTCCTTCCACAGAAACACAGAGCAGCAGTTGACCTAGAGCTGGGGCACTGCTATCTCACTGATTCTCCCTATCCAAGTACTAACCAGGCCTGACCCTGTTTAGCTTCCAAGATCAGATGAGATCGGGCACATTCAGGGTGGTATGGCCATAGACCATCTCACGGATTCTCAACTCCTTGATGTGTAACCTAGAGAAATCATTCAGGTATAACTGTATATAGTTTTATGTCACCATGTTGGTGATAATTTCATGTACAGAAATAGAAAACAGATAATACAAATGTCATGAGGAGTAAAACAAGATCTTAAACTTGGAAACTGTAAAAATGTCCCATCCCCTCCCTTGCACAGTGAATGAACATGAAAATCTACTCAAGGAAACTCTGATTTTGTTTGACCCAGAGTCAACTGAGGTTTCTAAAATGTTTCCTAGCATAGCTTAAGCATTTTTAAAGGGGGTGCATATCACTTCTCCCATTGGATCCTAGTATCCTTAACTGCTTGAGATGATATTTGTGGAAGTCTGTCACTAGTGGCTTTACTATAAGTATATAATTGATCTCAGAAAAGTTTGACCACTTAAAAGTAAATTTCATGTCAACTCAAAAAATAAGACATTTCAGCCTGTCATTATTGCCAGATAGGAATATGTCAATTTTATAAAGGTATAAATCAAGGTGATTTTTTTCAGATAGAACAGATCAAATTGGCCCAGGGAAATAAATTGGATTAAGTCAAACCTATAACTGTCATGAACTGATACAGTAGATGAGAGAGACAAGCATGGAACATAGGTGAAGCAAAGGACATTACGCTCATCCGTGAACTGGCTGCAGTATTAATAGGATGTGTCTGTCCCCCTTCTCAGTCCTAAAACCAAGGATGCTTCCATTACTTACCCTCAGAGGTAGGACAGCCATCACACCCTGTACCCCAGTGGGGAACATTCAGTCCTCATGATTCTGTTAGTTCAAATTTTTGTTGTCATTGAAGGATTGAAATAAAGAATTCCATAGTTTTCTATAGCAGGATACAATCCTCCAAAACACTAGCAAGGGCTGTGAAATCAAAGTTAGACTGACTTTGGCGATGATGTCAATGGAGTGATTTTAATCTAAAAACATTGATTAGAAGCTAAGAGTCAAGGAATCAACAGAAAATAAGTTCTAGAAAGGTGTTTGATTTCACTCACTCATGTTCAAATCTGTATATGTTATCAAAGAATTTGAAAAAAACTTATTTTTGTCCAGTAAGATTGATCTCTTCTGGTAGAAACAGAAGAATACAAAGATTCAATGTGGCTGACTATAGGAAGACACACTCTGGAGTTACACAGAGAAAATCATCTAAAAGAAGACAGATGTCATCGTCACATAAATTTATGTATTTTAAAATTGTACATATTAATTTTATATAGTGAATAAAATCTTCTCTGATCTCTAAAGTAGGTCCCTAGTAGCTCTAAACACAGGGAAATCCCTGGTGACATGGAACTGGCACCCGCAGGACTATTTCAGGATTCCTTTCCACCAGCTTCCAACTCAGTGGTCCCAGCATGTTTGTTGGGTAGAAGTTCAGATGTTCTTACAATGGCTTCACTATCAGCCATGCTGAAGATGAGAATATTCTGCCCTACTGCTCTCCCCCAATCAATCCAGATTCCCTGCAGGGTCACAATCACATCACCAAACCCAAGTCAGAGGTTGTGAGGTTTTTCATTAGCAGTTACTCGCCTTCCCATAGCACTTGCACTGAAGACCTTAACAGGAGTGAATGAGGATGAAACTTAGTAAGAGCAAGGGAAGCTCGGCATCCTCAATGTGTGGCAACCTGACAAAGTGCTTATAAATGCTGAAATTCACACACAACCTTAATCCCAGCTACAGGAGCCCACTGAGGCTCAAGGAAACACTGCTATTAAGAACCTGAGTGTCTCCAGATAGTCTGTGTGCTAATGACTTGGGTGCAGGGTGGGGCCTAAACGAGACTTCAAGACGTGGGATCCAGTGGGAGATCACTGAGTTATGCAAGCTGGGTGCTGGAGGGAAATTGTGGGACTCTTGCTTCCTCATCTTTTTCTATATTTCCATCCATGAGGTGAGTGCTTTTGGTCTACTACATGTACCTCAGGTGGAAAACTGTGGAAACACACTGCAGTAAACTGGAACCCCGAGACCAGTGAATCAAAATAAAGCACCCCAAAAATCCAGCAGTGGTCCCAGATCCCAAGGCAATGTCCTACAGGAGTCCAACTGCACACCTAGAGACCATGACAGTGTCTCACACAAACCTGTTTCATGGACCTGTGCTTGGAATACACAAAGGCGACGGTTAGAAGCCAGAATGTCTGTGCCAGTGTGTTGAAACTTCTGTGCCAGTGGGTGGAGAGTTCGGCACTGAAACTGGGAAGCGACACTCAAAAGAATGACCAGGATTCCCTGCAAAAGTTCCACAGTCATTCTCAGTGATAATGAGGTCCGGAGGTGCTCTGATTATCAGATCAGTGAAGTTCATGTCAGGAAAGCAGCTCAACAAGCTCCTCCAGGAAAACCCATAGCAACAGGGGAACAAGAATTCTCAGGAAACCAACAACATCACACTTTCCTCTTTGCTTCCTTTTATTTTGGCAACTACCCTCAGGTGGACCATCCACACCTAGCACCACGCTGCTTCACTTCAGCTGGTGGTTACAAGCTGACCACCAGGTGTCAATGCACCACACTGATGAAAACTAACTGAAAATTGGGATGCTCCACTTTTACATTAACACACAGTAAAAGCTGCTCAAATATTTTAAACATTGAATAAATCCTAATGATCTCGTTAGTGTGGTAGTTAAAGGAATCCATCAAAGCAAAGACAATGGTTTCTAGTATCTATTGGCTGTGAGATTATGCACTGAGACATACATGCAAAGTACTACAGGGAATGCTGTCAGCACTGCACTGAGAATATTAGGGAAAATTTGAGCTTCAAGTGCAGCTGAACAAATATCTCCCTACACTGTCTTTTTTTGTCTACTTATTCAACAGCCATCTTCATGATTAGAAATTGAATGGAAGGAACAGCATGGATGTGCAAAATTTTACTTTGGCTGGGAGGAGAGAGATGGCAACCTAACCCCTGAAACATGGATTAAATGTTTAAGTGTTTTGTTTCCATTATTGGTATTAGGTTTTTATCTAAGTGATGAGAAAGTGCTTACGACAGACATCAGTACCAATGAAGTGGGAACCTTGCTGTGAATGTAACTGACCTTGTGGTTTAGGAGGTTTTGGAAGGTGTTTGTGGAAGGGGTCTGGAAATATTTATTGAGGCAGGCTAGAGAAACCTGAGAATGCTGAGTAGTGGTTGATGTGCAATACTGATAATTTTTAGGACAAAAGAATGATTATGGAATGCAGAGAGTTAAGGCCAGAGGCAATTGATATCAGACAGATTCAAGACTCTCTTGTCCTCCATTGGGCTGGGGGTCATATGTGTTAAACTCTAATAAAAAAAGTTTGAAATTTTCTCTATGGTTTGAGACATTGTATGAAACTGAGTCTATAGGAAATTTATTAATTTGGTGATTAAAGTTTTAAAGCATCCCAATATTTGGGCTATGGAGTAGGTACTGATGGCTTCCATTGGAGAGATGTGCAGTGAAAACCTCTGAGCAAAAAGCCCATATTCAAAACATGGAGTTTCATTTGAAATGTAGCACTTGCCGTGTTAGAGAAAATAAAAGATATTATTGCTGAAAACATTTTTTAAAAAGAAATCAAGGCCTCTGCATCAGGACCATGGGAAAGACAGTTTGAAGCAATCTCATGAATTTCAAAAAACCCATTAATTTCAAGATCAATGTTGAAAAATTTTAATTCTTCCCTTAAGGAGCAGGACACCTTGGCCTTTTGCTCTTGAAGGGTTTCCTAGGGGATGTTTTCCAGGGTTTGTTTCCCAGTGCTCAACTATCTAAGATTTCAATAGCCTCTATAGTTCTGATGAAAATGGGCCTGGCTACTGCCCATCTGGTAGCAGACACTGAAGTCAACAATGCGGTGGTGGTTTTATACACATGTAGAATGTAAGAGACGTGCATTAGAGAGGATTCACTCACATTTCAAGGGCAGACCTGAGAGGCCATGCAGTGTCCACTATGAAAACAAGAATCTGTGAACATGAACTCAAAAGAACTGTGTCACTCTAGGACATTGGAGAAGCCAAGAATGTGGAACATCTGTCGAACAGCAGGGAGCAGTGACCCTCAGAGAGAGGCCACAATTTCTGCAACTGGAAACACTTTAAGGATTGGCAGGCCACACCCCTTGAAGTCCAAGGCTCTCCACAAGGTTCTGAGGGTACTGGCCCCAGGATAATAGGCTTTTATGATCGCCCTTTATGGTCATGATTCAGTACCACTCCTGTGTACTTCTTTATTTCTTCCTTTTGGAATGAGAATTTTTATCGTGTGTGGGTTGCATTGGAAATATTGAAGTAGATTTTTTTTTTAATTTTAGAGAGCCTCAAGCTAAAAGTTAGCCTGGACTCTCAGAAGACACTTTGGACTTGGGCTTTGCTGTTCAGTGGAACCTGTTGACTAATACAGGTGGCCTAAATACATTTTGCATAATGAGATTGACTGGAGTTCATTGTCTGCCTGAAAGGTAACATTGGTTTTTAGATAAAAACTGTTTCCCAACTGCACCATGTGTCTGAAAGCTGAATGTGTCATGGAGTCAGTGTGCTCCTCAGTAGATCAGTGGAACTGCCTGATGAGATCAGTACGTGGATGTGCTATGAAAAGGTGGGGCCTGGCTGGAGGTGGGGCCCTGAGGATGTGATCTGAGAAAGTGTACTCCTGTCTTCAAATCTTTTGTCCTCTCAATGCTTCCTAGTCCATTCCAGGCCATTGGTATTTTGTTCCAGGCATTAGACAATCAAAGGTCCATGACTTGACACCCTGTTAGGAATTTAAACAAAGCTCTCCTACTTTACTAGCCAGATTTTGTTCTGCACAGCCCCTTCTGTGCATATATGTCCTATAAACAATTTCCCTATATTTGTATTTCAGGAACAATAAAGGAGGGGATTTTACTGTTTCTGGGTTAGGTCTCTGAGTCTCTTAAAAATGCACTTTGCATTGTGACCATGGAGTGTGCTGGAAACTGGACTGAGGGAAGGGATGTGGACAGATCAGTACCTTTGGTACTTTGGGCTGACTTTGCTCTTTCCCTTTATGACCTAGAAGTGTTCAGCAATAACTGCAGAATGTGATGGAAGTACAGCACCTGAGGTGCCAGGCTGGGGCATCTGGGTGGGAGAGCGTGATCCCTGCTGCAGACCTCACAGAGGAAGGATGCAGTAAATACTGCAGCCCCAAGAGTCACACTTCCCATAATATGACACCCATGATGGGCCGATCTTTCAAATTCTCCTAGATATGTTGAAAGTGGAACAGTGAGTCCCCTTCTTTCTGGATCACACTGTTGAACTCTGGCAGCTGCCTCACAATGCATCCTCAGCTTCTATTGCACTTTTTGTGTAACTGTAGCTTATGAACCCACCTCATATAATTTACATGTGTGCATATGTTCACATTGGAAAGCAAATCATGTATTTGCATTCAGGTGTAGAGATACATCACGGAAAGTAATCTTGTGTCGTGTTTATAAAAGGTCCAGAAATCAGCAATTGTGTTGTTAATGTTCAGGAAAATTTGCAAACATAAAGTATTTTAGCATCAATTACACTCTTTAAACACAGCTATGTCTAACCTAAAAGCATCAAATACTGACAGAGAAAAGACCATGTGACTGAGAACATACAATTTCAAATCTCAATCCACGCCCCTACATATTGTGTTGGTACATGGAATATACATGTGACTGAATCAGTGATAGAATGCACAATTTATTTATCGTAGTCTCTGAGATATTTATTAAAAAAACATTTTTTAACAAATAAATCACCACACACTTCAATATCTATACTTTTTTTTACTGTAGTTCAGGTGAATCAGTCTCTCAAATAACATCTCAAACTTCCCAAATTCCTGCCACTAAAAGATGTAAGGCACCATAGTTTCTCCTGGCAGTAAAATGTTAAATACCTTCAGCTTATAAATGTATGGTCAGTTGCTTGATTTGATCCTGCCATTTGACATTCACTTTGAACCTCAAATGTAGGTTATACCTGTGAGAATTCAACTCTGCACAATTCTTTTTCCCTTATGTAATTACTCAGGGTTTCTGAAGGAGTGGTGAGGTATTTTTGAATAATCCACGCCTGTTTAGAATATCATTATGAATTCATGGACTCTCATTTTCTTCTGTGGGTCATCACATATAGTCGCTGATTGTTTTCAGACTCACACACTCCAAATGTGTGCAGTAATTGTGCATTTCAAACTAATATTTACTGTTCTTTTATTTTCTGCTCAATTCTCTTCTATAAATCTTTTTTCAAATGCTTCTTCCATGGTCATCTTATATTTTACCTATTCTAGATTTAGAAATAGATATTTGGTTAAGGATCAGTGGGTTTTTTATTGAACAATAGTATTTAAAAATATGGGTGCTTGCTGGGAAAGTGGGCTGAATTTCTTTAATATTAGATAAAATTTATTTCACTAACCAGAACTCATATGACTTTGCTGTGATGAAACAAAATGAATTCACACTATATTCAAAAATCATTCTTTATTTAACTCTTCCCCATAAAAATAAATTATTTGTTTCAATACCAATAAAGATCTTGGTTCTGACTTTCGTTCATGAATTCATATATATGAGCAGCTTTTCTTTTAAAAACCGGTCTCTACCCCTCAGCTCATGCAGCTCCCTCACAGAAACACCTACACAGACTCACAGCCACACTAGGATCCCTCTTCAAGGACCAGAGTACTTTCTGTGCCCTGCATGATTGTCTTCCTCCCGAAACCTGGGTTTCAACCGTTCACATGTACTCCTTAATTGCCTGGAGTCATTCCTCGTGCTCTCCTTCTTGGGTGTTGGAGCTGAATCCACTGAATCAGCTCTCCAAAGCGAAGACTGTCCTGCATGCCAGTTTGCTCCAGCTCTCATTGCAAGGTTTTCACAATTCCTTTCCTACCTGCTATTTTCATCACCTTTCTTGAGCTCCAGTGGCCCCAACCCAGCCACTGAGAACTGTGTTATCATAGGACTTGGAAGACATTTGCTGATGTAAGAACATGCCAGTTTAGAGAAAACAAGGTCCAAGTGTAAGAATGAACTCTTGGCAGATAGAGGCTATGAATAAGAGTAGTAACCTCAGAAATCCAGAAAACATCAGAAATTGATGTGCACACTCACTAGCTCAGCTATGAAGATCATAGTCCTGAGACAAGAAGGGAAAATGTTTCCTAACGTGGCTAACTTTATTGAAAGTAGTGGGAAAAACATTTCTAAACAGAGGGAGACAGGCAGCCTAGCTAGAGATGGTATGTTACCAATGACAAATTCCAGGTGCTCATATAATTTCAGACTGCACACGAGTTATCTAGATTTTAATACTACTTTATTCCACATGAAATTTGCTGAGAATTAAAGCATAGAAGAAATTAACCTGGTGTCACTGTTTTCTTGCGCTGGGTGCTTGGAAAAATTTTCAGTTCCTGTTATTGAGTAATACTGTTAATCCATTGTCAAGACAAAGAGGGTTTAGGACAGAATGTAATGCACCAGGAAGAGATAAAAACAACACCTTGTACCCAATCTTGCTTGGCCTCTGGGAATTTACATGGGTCCAGGGAACAGATTCAGGATGATGTGATAGACTTCTCACACTCCATGTAGGAGTCACTCCCACTCAGTACACAGAAAGGCCATGGGAGCCCTGACTCAGCTACTGGGGCCCCTGCTGCTCTCCTCCTAGGAAAACAGGGAAAAAACTGGGAATGGAATTGACCCAGTGTGGCAAGTGTTTCTGAGTCCATCAGGAAAGTTCTCTTTCATCATAATAAACATGTTTGTTCATAGAGTTCCCATGGCAAGAGCCAGATGTGACAGCCAAATGGCCAAGTCTCCATCCTCAAGCTCTGCTTCTCAAGAACAGACAACTTGCTACATCATCAAAGACCACTATGGCCAAGCAGCTGATCTCTGACAGATGCAATTTCTGTCCTACATTTATTCTCTAGGATTGACTTAGAATTAAATATTCACCGAATCAAGGTGTCCACCAAACAGTAGTTGAGGGACAAGTAAGGAGACTAGTGTTGCTTTGACTGAGAGGAGAAATGTTCAATCTTCCATCTATAACCAGCGCTCTGAGTAATGCATGCAGAAGGAAAAATATGAGTTGCAAGAAGGAAAACCACATCTAAGTGACATACTGTAAAATTAACCTCTTCTCCACTTCTCTGCCCAAAACTTAATATTTTAGGAACAAGACAGAGATGAGTAAAGCATAAATAATGGATAAGAAAGCTAAGCATAATGAAAGGTGTTCTGCCAACAGTGGTCCCATTTGTTTTCAGGTAAGGCAGCATTTTTCCTTTGAATTCATATTTTCGGTGATTTCTAGCTGTATTGAGATGGTGGTCTGACACACTGATGTGTCTAATCAGAATATGATTTGAGGCACTGAACGTTAATGAATCTATTTGCGATTTATTTTCTGAGGAAGCACAGATGTTCAGTTGCCTGAACTTGTTCCCTGTTCCTGTGGATCAGTCCATGTTGAGGAAGGAGGAGACACTGAATGGACCTGGACCCCATTCCCCCATTGCTCTGGGTAATGGCAGTGCTCCAGGAGAGAAAAGGTCAGAGGGAGCAGAGTAGGAGGAGCTGCAGAAATTATTCATTTATTATACATTTCTCACCATAAAATGAATGTTTTATGAGGTCAGATACTCTGTTCAGTGTGCTGAAAACTTGCCAGCTAAGACAGTTCTGGCACTGACACTCTTAATTTTGTACTGTTATATACAAAATCATTACACTGTTATTTTATGGTTTAACAAACATTTTATGTTTCACTCCAGTTACATAAAGTACTGCCTAACAGGACTTGGGAGCACAGGTTGTTTCATCTACAACCCACAGGAGGAGCTGTGCATCTTAGATCAGTTGGTGCCAAGGAAATGTCAGTGAACTTGAAAGTTTCATTGAGAAAGTGACTGAAGCTGAAGAGTAGTGACAGAGTGATTCCGAAGGAAGTGATAGCATGTTCTGAGTGTGTCTTTTATCATGAAGGAAACGCCAGAGGGCTGGTGTGGATGTATTATGATGTCTAGGTGATAGATATCTAACAGGAGCATCACATGAGTATTTAATTGAAAAATATACCTGAGACAGAGATATGAGCTGTATACTCTCCTCATTTTATCCAAGGCCATAAATATATTCTATATGCTGGTACCATAGGTATGTTTCAATAAAACTTTGAAAACATAAACTGACATAACAATAAATTTATTAATGTACCTTATGTTTTCAAGTAGATAGCAACAATTTTATAAGAGATTTGGAAATTTGGTTGAGAATTATAGTTTGAGGGTTACATCCTGACATATGTGGACACATAATCACATTTCCTGGCTTAGAGACATTTTTCAGTTCTCTTTCAGTTATTTAATGCCATGTCTAAGCATGGTGCTGTTTCTCTCACTTTTACATTATTGATGCTTTACATAGGCTCCTGAGGCCAAGGTTGCCCACTGAGAGCTCTGCTCATAGAGTTTATCAGGAGACTACAGCGCTGAGTGTCTCAGACAGCTGAACTAGGGCAGGATGGAGTCACAGTGCCAATTCCTCCTCTTCCTCTTCTCTGAGTCTCAGAGTGAAGTTCACAAAAGTATTTATTAAAAGTCAACCATGACATTATCACATGGAAGGAAAAAATTGTTTAGACCTGTCTGATTTTTTTATTAACTCAGTATTTCTGAGTTTATTTTAATATATTAGAAATGTAATGTGAATTATTAATTACAGTCTTCTGTGGAGACACAATGAAGATGCATTTTCCATGATTCCTGACTCTGTCTGCAAGAGAGAGGCCACAATCAGTTCCGAGTACATGGCCCTTTATTAATTTCCAACCAGATCTACTAGTCCATGTAGCAGAAGAATCAAGATAGGCTCTTACACTGCTCATTTCCTTGGCATCCAACTGGGCCTCTTTCCAGCTTTTAATATTCAAAGAAGACACATTCAAAGCTCGCCAGTAGGATTTTCCTTGCTACCCTGGTCACATTAGCATCATCACAGAATTACTTAGATAATGCTCTTGCCAGAAATGTAGATCACCTCAGAAAAGAAGTGTGAACACATTCTTCTACTGGCAGAATTTCTAACTTTTATTTAAAAGTTGAGTGTCATGGGTGTATAGGCCAGGGAGCACCTGAACCCTGCTGATTTGCATATCACTTGCTCAGAAACCACAAAATGGTCAGAGTTCCCTTTAAGGGGTGATACTAAGAGAACTCTTTAGCATGAGGAAGATCTCACAAAACACAATGGATTTTCAGGCTCAAATTCTGCTCTTCCTACTGCTCTGTGTCAAGGGTAAGATAAATGGAAACCTAAAACTGAGCCTGCTTTTTGCTAAAACAAAAAAAATTGGCATTGATGCATTTTTTGGTTAATGTTTCTTAGAACTGTATGATATTAGATTCTGTCTCTATAATAACTTCTATCATATCTTTTCATCCCTCCTACATGAGGATAGCATCCAATGGACAAGTTGCATTCACCCAGTCACCAGCATCCCTGGTTGCTTCCCCAGGGGAAAAGGTCACCATCACCTGCACAGCCAACTCCAGTGTAAGCACTAGTAACTTGCACTGGTACCAACAAAAGCCAGGAGCCTCTCCAAAGCTTCTGGTTTATGAAACATCAAACCTGGCCATGGAAGTCCCAGTTCGATTCAGTGGAAGTGGGTCAGGGACTTCTCTCTTACAATCAGCAACGTGGAGGCTGAAGATGTAGCATCCTATTTCTGTCAGCAGTGGAGAAGTTTGCCACCCACAGTGATACAGACCACAACAAAAACTCTATTAGCTCTTCAGGATCCAGCTGCTTCTTCCCCAATCTACATGATTAGAGGCTTTACATGAGACAAAAACTCATGTTTGTTTTCTGCTGGAGCCAAGGATGTTTAGCTTCTCCAAAGTGGAAGAGATATGTAGAGATGGGAAAGATGGGATGAGGTGAACAAGGGGGCTCCTTTCTGCACCAACCTGTGCAGAGAAGCCTTCAATGGCTGAAGTGCAGGTATCCTGAGTGGGATAGCTGCTGATTCTCAAGTTAAGGTACTGGACTGTGGGACAAATGCCCAGGGCCTTGGGCAAACCCCGCTGTCAGTACTCTTCCCTATTTCATGAGGAGCGATGATGGAAAACTAACAGGGATGTCTAAGAACTGATTGAATCTTCAGAGACAAGGCCCTGTCCCCAAGTTGAAGAACTGCAGAGCTTACACCAACATCAGACCTTCCTTTTGAGAACGCCAAAATTAATTTTGTTGCATTTTGTGTTGTATCCCATGGAATAAGATGAGTATAACAGATGTGAAAAGGTGTAAATATTCATAGTGTGATGAAGTTCTCTCATTTGTGGTCCCTCCTGGTGGTTTCTAGGCCTTCTTTTGATGGTCTCTACCCAGAATAGATATGTGGAAATTACAACACCTTCATCTTCAGTGGAAGTAACTCTGGCTCTCTGAGCCATCCAGAAAACATCAGGAATAGAGGTGCCTACACACTATCTCAGCAATAAGACTGTACTCTTGAGATCAAAAGATAAATATGTCCCTCCTTAGATGAACATATTTTTTTAATTTAAAAGAATAAAACAAAAGAGGACAGAACAAGGCAGATCATAACAGAACAACATAATCAACACATCACTTTACAACAAGACAACCAGGTATTAACAGTAGCTACATAATGTCTCTTCCTTTGTAGTAGTTGAGCATGGCTTCAAATACAATAATATCAATCATAACAAAATAGTATAAAACCACTCAAGAGAATGAAAGTACTACAGGGTATTCTGAACTGAATAACAGAAAATGATCAATGGCTACTATAATATCTCATTTTCCATAAAAAATTGTTTATACTATCACATATATTAAAATCCCAATATGATACAACATGATAGAACTGATGGTAATAGAAGAATAAAAGCATGGTAGGACTTCAAAGCAAGATAATATTAAATCAGTAATGCCTTCCATAATGTTTTGTTTTCTTCAAAATAGCTGTTTATACCATCACGCATAATATAATCAAACAAAACAGAATAAAACTTTTCCAACTGATGAATGAAAACATTTAAAGTCTTAAAAGCAATGTAATGGGGAATCCTAATTACCCTAAATCTTATGTACTCGTACCATTTCTTAGACAAAGAAGACTATATAGTATTTATACATGTGAGTTTGGTTTATTTCGCTCATGAGTATGGTCTCAAGTTGCATCCATTTATTTATAAATCTCTCAATGTGATCATTCTTTATAGCTGAGTAGTACACCATTGTATAAAAATAGCACAACTTTTTTTAACCATTCCTCAGTTGATGGGCCCTTAGGTTGTTTCCAAGATCTGGCTATTGCAAATTGTGCTGCTATAATCATGGGTGCACACATATCATTGTGGTATGATGTTTTCAGTTCTGCTGGGAATATGTCTAGAAGTGGAATAGCAGTGTCAAACAGGACTTCCAATCCCAGGTTTTGAGGAATCTCCAGACTGACTTCCACAGTGGTTGCACCAGTGTACCCTCCCACCAATAACACAGAGGTGTTCCTTTTTCCCCACAACCTCTCAAGCATTTGTTGTTGGTAGCTTTTATTTTTTTAAAAAAACTGGCCATTCTTTCTGGAGTGAGATGGAATCTCAGTGTGGTTTCAACTTGCACTTCTCTAATGACTAATGATGATGAACATTTTTTAATGTATTTATTTGCCATTCATATTTCTTCATCTGACAACTGTGTATTCATCTCGGATGCCCATTTTTGGATTGGGTAGCTAAACATATTGCAAATAGAGGAAGGGTGACATCATTGACAGAGGAAGACAGATTTCTTAGCTAGAAGTACAATGTTAGCAATGACAAATTCCAACATTTCTTAAAAATAGGGACTGCATGTTATCTAGATTTTAACCTTACTATATTTTTATATTACAAGCCTAGAGACTCAGCATAAAACAGGTCATTCTGAGCTCAGTAATACTCTTTTCACCAAGTTCTCGTAAACTTTTCTCATTTCCTGGTGTTGGGTGACACTGCTCAGCCCCTTTTGAGATGGAAGAGAATTTATAAAAGAATGCCATGACTCAGGAAGAGATAAAAATGACTGCACACATGGGGCATTGAAACAATGCACTCTATTGGTCCACAGAGTAAAACACATTCCCTGCAGGTAAATGCACGTGGAATTAGAGATATAATACGTATAGATCATCCTCCTTTTAGACATGTGTATGTTCTATGTACTGACATCATATATAGGGTTGTCAACTAAGATTTTAATTTTATGCTCATATTCACACTAAATAATATGCAATGTATCAAAATAAAGAAGTCGGCAAATGCCCTTTTGGTTTCTGATGTTGTGATATTTCTATCACATCCTCTCTTCATTGAGAAGACAACACTAAGAGCATGTTATACGCAATGACATGGAATAGATCCCTCCAAATTACAGGAAAGCAGACTGATGCACTCCAGTGAGACTTAGACGCATCCACAGTCTGCAGTGTCAATAGATGCTTTCCTAGTCTAATCAGGGAACCTGGGAACATAGTGCTTGTGCAGAGATATAAGCCCTGAGATGCTTCTAGTCTTTTCTATTGCCTGAGAATTTTTACATGTTACATCACTCTGTGAGTCTCTGTCTCTCTGTTTCTCTTTTTCTGTCTCTCTCTGTCTGACTCTCTCTCTCTCTCTCTCTCTCTCTCTCTCTCTCTTTCCTGTCTGATGATGAGATATAAACCAATAATATTAAGTGTCAGACTCAGCAAGGCATTTTCTGTAATCAAAAAGAACACTGTACCTTACAGAGCCTGCATTTAGTTCCAGAGTCCGATGAATAATACCATTCCAGTGGGCCTATCCTTCCCTCTTTAGACTCCTCCCTTGGAGCAGTACTACTGTTGGGCCAGAGGGAAAATGGATGCCCATGTCAGTGGCTGTTTATCCTGCTGTGGAAGCAGAGTGCAAGGCTGTGAATTTGAAGACTCGAGTTTCCTCAAAACAAAACCTGAAACATAATCTCACTTATGATCTGTTATTTCTTGAACCATATTTGGATCCAGGGCACTGAACTTCAATATACTATATTTCTGGAACTTGAAACCACCCAAGACAGAGGTCAGTGAAAATAATCGCAGCTCCATTGTCATAAATGACAACAAATAGACACCTATTACTATGTTTAATATTTACATCTAATGAGGATCACTTTTTAAAGTTTTACTCCTCCATTTTATCTCAAAGCAGGAAGTTTTCCTGGTTAAGTGTTAAACTACTCATTTTTGTTTTTTCCCTCAGATCTGTGGAGACTAATGCTCAAAGTTCTCATTTATTCCTTCTGTATTTCTTAATATGCACACTTTATAATTTTTCCTTATCACACATTCTGTCACTTCATCTCCTAAACAGGGAAAGTGCTACTTTGTTTCAGGAAGTTTAGAACATTTCTGGAAACAAAGATATTTAAAGGAATTGAGTAGCATTTATCTATAAGACCGAAAGTACATATCCCACCATAGACACAAATGATACCAGGACCATTCTGAAAAGGTCAGCATTCCTGATTTTGTTCTCGTAGCATGGGTTTCTTCCCTTTGCTGCTTTTGCATGGATCTGTAAACTTAGAGCATAAGTTAAAGACCTGCTGTACTGCAAGGTACTGTGACAAGTGTTCTTTCTGAACACCAATATTCCTCTATAGAATCCTAACTTCAAAACATATTACAAATAAAGTGGAGATTTATTTTAAGTTCTCAATAATTTCTCCATTATATTTTTGTAACCAAATATCCTAAGGGAGAAATATGCTCACCATGGGCAAATCTATTTTGTCTAACTGATCTAGGAAGACTGGTGCTGTGGACCCTGGAACTGGGCTGTTACTGACGTGAGCCTGTCCTGCAGCTGTGCCCAGCCCTGCTGATTTTCATGTGACCACAACACAGCCCCTGCCTTGAAGACTACTTAATAGACCTTTCACACACCAAGCAGGAGTCTCTCTCAGTCAGGACACAGTGCAGACAAGAGGGTTTCCATTCACCTTTGGGGGGTCCTGATGCTCTGGATCTCGCGTATGAAAGGAGAAAAATGGAAATTTCCTGAGTGTAACATGGTCCGTGCTGCCAGGTTCTTTGGAAATGACCTCTTTTATCAAATTCAATTGTGGTAATGTTTGCTTTTTTGTTTCCAATGGTATGTACTAGATGTGACATCCATATGACCCAGCCTTCCTCCTCCAAATCTGCATGGATAGGAGAAAAAGTATCAATCAGTTGTAAGGTGAGTCAGGACATATGTAAATGGCTAGAATGGTATCAACAGAAACCAGGGGAAAGCTCCTAAACTTCTAATATATGCAACTAATTTGTCATCTAGAGTCCAGTCAAGGTTCAGTGTCAGTGGATCTGAGTTTGACTCTCACCATCAGGAGCCTGGAGCCAGAAGATGTTGCAACATATTCCTGTATACACTGTTAGTTCCACTCCCACAGTGATACAAACCATGACATGAATCCCCCAAGGAGCAGAAATGTGTGACAGACCTTCACCACGTGGTCTTTCCATTGTCAAAAACAGTGAGTTTCCTCAAGTGCATCCAGACTTTGAAGGTACTGGGAAACTGTGGTAGAAGGGATGAAGAATTTCCTTTGCACCACAGATTTCCCCCCTCCTTTTCATTTCCAGCATCAAAGACCTGAGAAATGTCTCTTTATATAAGAAATGGCAGAGTTACTTACAACTGAATACTATAGTTATTTTATTATTTGGAAGTGAAAGAGGAAAAGAACTGCCAGTGTAAGTACTCAAAGCAAAAATTATCTCTCTTGGCAAAAAAATCTAAACCATAGCTTTTAAAGTTTCTAGGGTCCATTCCCAGTAAAGGAATGACATAGTCTAGGAATTGTTTGGTGATCCCCTCTCTTGGAATCCAGCATCATTTGGCAATTAATGCAGACAGACACATGGACAGAGCTGTTTGGGAATCAACAGGTGCAGTGCTATATTTAGCTGAGAGTATCCACACCTACACTTGGGCTTTCTCACTTGCTGGCTACCTGTTTATGTCTGTTTTTGCCCTTTAGTCTCATATTTACATCAATTAGTTTTCAAACACCAAGTTAGCCATGCAATCCAAGAATAAATTCCACCTGATTGAGACACATTATTCAATTTTATATATATAAATTGAATACATTTAAAAAGATTTAGTCAAATATCTGTGCATCTATTTTGTGTAGAATATTAGTTTACACTTTTATTTATGCCCAATAACCATTCTTACATGTTCCCAAGTATTCCTCCTTTCTGTGGTCCCCCGTAAGCCATCATTCTTGGCCTCATGAATAATTTCTGAAAGTACTGTTTTGCAAGTGTCTCTGGTGGGTGTAATAAAATTGTTGTGGATTCTTGTGCCTAATGCTACCAGTAAAAGGCAGGATCATAGAACACTATGGTGTATTACCATCCACATTATTCACTGGATCAAAGACCATGTTGCTTTCAACTCTCCCTCACTGACAAAATGTCCAAGACAGTACTGAACTGATTTAGCAAATCAGCTCAACCATCACAATGCAGACAGAGACAATCACAAAGAGAAATTACAAACATTAAGAAATTAGCAAGAACTACGTAGCAGGTGTTTAGGAAGCATATGGGGAGTATTTACCATGAGATTAATGCAAGCATACACTGTGGTATTTTTACCACATCCTGAACATATTTTAGAATAAAGTATGTAGCCTATCCAGCTCATCATAACTTGTCTCTTTCATTTGAGGTTTTCTGTAATTCTTTGTTGCCAAAAATGTTTATTTCAGAGATTAATCTTCTTTCATTGTATCTTAGTCAGTAAAAGAAGGCTCTGTTTACTCTCTGGATAGAGATGTTATAGAAAAAAACTCAAAATAAATGATACACAACAGAATAGAGGGGAAACAGAGCTTTGCCAAATGGTCAGCTTACCTAGTGATTGAGGGAGGTGGGAGGAAAGGTCATAGAAATGATTGCAAATTGAATTGAGATGAGCTGTGTACATGTATCACCTAACCATGAGCAATGCGAACATTAGGTCCTTCAAAAATATAAAAATAACACAAAAATTGAATAAAACATGAATAAATTGAATACAACATGAATAAATTGAATACAACATGAATAAATTGAATAAAAATGCCAATCACAAAACTCTTTTACCAGTTTACACAGAAAGAAAAATGAATTTTGATTCAGGATGTTAGTATGTATTCCATATCTAAGAAAGGACAAATAATGAAGAGAGAACAATTAAAGTCAGAATATACTGACTCATATCTAGCTCACATTGTCAATCTTAGGCAGCGTTGTGGCTGGAAACTGAAAGGATCCTCCTGAATCATTGTATTGTCAACACTCATGGCACTGTTGCTCAATTTGTACCTTCCTTTGTTTAGAAATGAGGGATAAACTTACTAAAATTAAGAAGAAACTTAAGAAAAATTGCTGCTAATAAATTTTCTTTCCATTTTGAGTTCCTGACTTTGCCAATTATTAGCAATTTTAATAAATTTTAATTTTAGCTGTTTTTCTATTCTCACTTTGTTTTTTACAATTTTCAAACTGAAAGTAGGAAATGATGCACTTATTTGATCTTTGCTGCCACTAGAAATGTATGCAACATTTGACTCTTTCCACAACCTATTTTCTCCACTTGTGTTTAAAATACTCAATGTATTCTCTTAGATTTATTTATATTTTGGTACCAGGGATCAAACTCATGACTCTATGCTTGCTAAGCAGGTGCTTATGCCACTAAGCTATATCCCTGGCCCTCTATTAGATTTATTTTTATGGTTAAGAGTTATTCATAAAAGCTCAATAGCATAGAAAATATAATGTATCATTGATAGAAGAGAAAGATAGAGGGTTCCTATAAGAGAGGCATGTTGTTGTACAACTCAAAAATTTAAGAAAAATTAAATATATTCAGCAATAATAAAGAAAATATAGATCAGAAGTAAATTCCTGATCTCTGGATTGGATAGAGTATCTGTATGAATGAGTGTCTCATCTAAGTGAGGTGCATAGGGAATGTAGAGGGTTCAGAATCATCAATCTCTTAATCTAAAGTTCACTGAATGCTGTTCCAGCAATGAGAACCACACTAAATTTTTCTGTCACAAAAATGTCAGCATTTCCTGTATTTTCATTGTTCTTCTTCAGAGGCATAGCATGTTGAATAGATAACAGAAATTATGAAATTGTAACAAGTGGACAAGCCAGTGACTGTGCTTTCACAAAAAGGATAAGATCCAGGAAAAAGACGCTTAGAGAAGGCTGTGAAAATGGAGGAGCAGCCATTGCCTATCTAAGGGTCTATGTAGGTGCTGTACATCAGAAGGAAGTAGAGGAGCAAGTTAACTGCCACCAGTGAAGCCTGACCAGGGAAAAACATCAATGTGAATCACATGGATCAAAGGGAACTAAGAAGACTTGAAAGTCAGTGAGACACAAGGCTACTAAACTGTGAATAGAGGAGAGAACGTTACGGAAAAAAAATCAAGGAAGGGTTGACAAATATTTACAAAAATGAAATGATTTTGATATATCCTCTCAAACTTTATATGTTGGAAGCAAAATGCCCACAAACTAGAGCTAATTATAAATGGTGATGAAAACATGGGGAACTAATTAGGATCATATGAGATGGCAAGGATGAGTTCCTCACTGTGACACCAGAAGAGGAAGAGAGAGCAAGCTAGCTGTGTCTCTCCATGTTACACTTTGCCCCACGACATAATGAAGCAAGAAAGCCCTCACCAGGTGCCAAATAGAGGCTGATTTCATGTAATCACTACAGCTCCAAAAGTATAACAAATAAATTTCTTTTATTTACAAAGTATTTCCATCTGTTTTTTTAAATTTTATTTAAAGAGAAAAAAACAAACAAAACAAAACAGAATAAATGTTAGCAAAAATACACAATTCCAAGGAAAGAAGAGAAGAGTAAAAAAAAAACCACTAAGAAATAATTACTTGACAAATTGCACACTGACATCTTGGAAATATTTGTTCAAATTACAAAAGTAAAACATACAGAGTAGACATTCAAACAGTGAGACTATTAACAGTTCTGCTCCACGATCTGACAAAAACAGCAATATGGTCATCCATCCTACACACTCAAACATACATGCAGTTATATCAAAAGGGTAAAATTAAACACGAGAAAACAGAACAAAGTGGGTCATAAGAAAGCAATGTAAGAGAGATAAATTTCAAAGCTAGACAATTGGAGATATTCACTCTCTATCATATTGATTCTTGTGTTCTTCCAAATAGTTGTCCATATTGTCACATACAGGGAGTTCACATGAAACAACATAGTATGGAACTGATCTGAACTGAACAAGGAGGTGGTTTCAGGTCTTCAAGAATAGATAATAGGGAATCCAAGAATGGCTGTCATAGTGTGTCTCTCATTCTCCTCAAAACATCTCTCCATACTTTCATGTGTGTTGAACTTAAAAAAACAAAACAAGGTAAAATCACTTTGAACAAAGAATGATAGTATTACTGGATTTCACATCATGATGCTACAGAATCAGCACTGGGTACTGTAATGTCTATTTTTCTTCAAAGTAGTTGTTCATTTCAACATGTGTTGTATAGTTGATTCTTGGAAACTGTTTATAAGCTCTACACATGCATGAATTTCTACATGTATATCTATCCTTTCTGTATTAGATGGAAGAACAAAACAAAGCAAGACAAAATGAAAAAATTCCTAGAAAAGCATGAAGCAAAAAGTCATATAAAACCACAATTCAAGGTGACCTACAATGGTTACCATGATGTTTCAGCAGTGTATAACAACATTAGTAAAAATGAAGCATTGGGGATATTATAAGATTTCAAAAGCAGGCAATAATCAAACCAGAGTGGGTATCCTAGTGAATCTTGTCATCTTCTGTATAGTTGTCTATACTCTTAGACTTGATACTCGTATTCTTTTTCTCTCTCTTTAAAATGTCCTTTAGTATTTTTTGTACAGTTGGATTGGTGATCATAAATTCTCCCGGTTCCTCTTTGTCATGGAAGCATCTTGCTTCTCCAGAAATTTCTAGAGAGAGTTTTGCCGGATACATCAATCTGGGCTGGAGGTTTTTCTCCTTCAGGGCTTGAATTACTTCACTCCAAGCTCTTCTTGACTTGATGGTCTGTGTCGAGAAATCTGCCATGATTTTGATGGGTTTTCCTTTATACGTGATCTGTTTCTTTTCTCTGATAGCTTCTAATATTCTGTTCTTATATTGAATTTCTGGGACCTTGATTATTATGTGTCTGGGTGCACCTCTGTTTTGGTTGTAGGTGGCTGGAATTCTGTATACTTGATATGTCTGCATATCATTTCCTTTTTCTATGCTTGGGAAGTTTTCCTTAATAATTTCTGTGAATAGGCTTTGCAATTCTTCTGTTTTGACTCCTGCTTCTTCATTCACATGCTTTATTCTTAAGTTATAGATCCTCTTGTAGTCCTCTACCCTTTGTATTGTTAGTGCCTGCTCCCTTGTTATTTTTAAGAGATCTTCCCTTTCATGATCACACATCGCAAGCCTATGTTCAACTTTTGATAGTCTATCTTTAGTTTCTTTCAAGCAGTTTTTCCAACTTTCTATGGAATCTTTATTTTCCTTGTAATCTCTTTGATTCTGCTTCATGAATTCTAGGTTTGCTTTATATTCTTCATTGAACATTTCTCTCCTTTTGTGTTCCTCCATTCTTCTGTCAGTGTCTTCTTGAGAGATGCCCAGCCTTTCTTTTATTAATCTACTTATCTCTTGTTTAACTTGTATTAATATTTCAGTTTTGATCTTGTTTATGAGGTCCCGAAGATATCTTTTTGTATCTGCTGATGCTGTGTTTGATGTTGCATGTTTGCTGCCTTCAATCTCTTTTGTATTTACCTCTGCTGGATCAATATTCTCAGGGTTAGGGGCTAGGGGCTTTTTCTTATTTCTCTCTCTTGCCATGTTTTTGGTTCCTTCCATACAAGTGTATAGTGTAATCCCCAGCCCCTTTTCTTGTTGGTTAGGGTTCTTCTGGAGCATGCAGGCTAGGGGCTTCTGCCCTCTGCAGTCCTCTATCAGAGAATGAAGTGCAAGAAACGGCAGTATACGCTGACTCCTCCTCTCTGGGCCAGTCAATTTTCACGGAGTCAGTGTGCGCCACACTCAGGGAATTAATTGATTTGTCACAATCCACTGAGCCCCAGGCCAGTCCCAGAAGATCCCACCAATCTGCTCTGCAAGGGGAGCAACCAACTGAAGCCACTTCCTTACAGCATTAGTACTATCCTGCCCAGCTCCACTATGTTGTCCAGTTAGTTGCCTCTTTCCCAAGGGAGGGTCTTATTCCCATCTCTCACCACCTGTTGCTGCTGGTCCCTGAGAACTTCTGGGTTCCCCGAACTATGACCTAAGCGCAGCTGCAGCACAAATTCATGGTGCCTCTTGGTGGGTCACGTGCAGGGCCAGTTCCTGGCAAGTCATACTCAGGACTGTTCAGCACCACACTCAGGCTGCTCAAGCTAATCATACTGGCACGGGTTCAGTTGCTCAAGTCAATCTCATGCACAAATTCAGACAGCTTGGTGAGAGTGCCATGCTTGCTGATCTTAGCTTCTATAATGGCAGCCCAGGACCTCATATTTGAGTAGTTTCTTTGACTTTAGTTTCTTCCTGGGTTGGGAGAATCCATCTCCCTTTGTTTGGGTCTTTCCAGGGTGTTCTATTCTGGCATTTGAGCTGTCTCTCTCAGAGAAGCTCCATATCCTGATACTTGTAGGTCTGCCATCTTTCTGGTCCTGTTGCTTTTTATATATAAGAACAGATAATGGATCCAGGCATGGTGGCACATGCATCTAATCCCAGCATGAGGGAGCCTGAGGTATGAGGATTGCTACAAGATCAAGAGAAGCCTGCATTACAAACTGGGCCCAAGACAAGCCTGAACTGCATCTCAAGAACCTGTCTCAAAAAGATAAAAAGAATCCAGAAAATTAACCAGGAGTAAATGTGACAGATTATATCAGAGAAAAATGTAACTATGAGGACTCAGTGAGAAGGTTTCTGCTCCTGGTACTCACACACACTCTGTATATTTCCTAGGTGTCCTCTTAGATGAAGCCATATTTTGGAGTCTTATTTTCCCTCAAGTGAATCTAATGAGATCTCGGAAGTGAGGAGACCATGAGAACCCTGTGCCATGTTACTCAACAGTGACTTTATTTTCTATAGCCGCAGGAAAGCACAAGCCAAAACTTTTGAACTCTGCCCTAAATGACTCCTATGTGTTGAGCACACTAATTTTCATGTTACACAGCTTTGTACAGACAATAACACACTAATTTTCACAGTATACAGCTGTGTACAGACATCAAAATAACTGCAGAGACTCACTGAACAGTCTCTTGAGATATTTATGATGAACCAATCAGTATATATAGATTTTATTTGGGGGAACACACTAGGGGTTTTGTACAGTATCACACAGAAGATTGACAAAGTAGGGAGGAAATAAATCTACAGCAAATTCTACTGAGCCCAGATTGACAAAGTAGGGAGGAAATAAATCTACAGCAATTTATACTGATTCCAGGGCATACAAGGAATACCTTCAGCAGCTGATCACTGGGAATCATGGGAAACTTCCAAACTAGATGACTTCTCCCACTCACGATGCTCTGAGACCCTCTGCAGATGGAAGTGGTTGTCTATACTGGGACACAGGCTGTGAGGCTGGCATGTGATATCTATCCTGAAGACATGAATCATAAATGGAGACAAAGAGGAGAATTAGTTTGTTATACAATATACTGATAAAAATGAGACAAAGCAGAAAGCCTCACCTCTGCAATGTGAGAGCTAGAGATTAAATAATGCTGTGAAATTTATTTAGTGTTTCATTGCCACCTCAGGCTTCTAAAGAAAAGTAAACACACTGAAGAAACTTCTAATTTGATTTCTTTGATTTGGTTCATTTCCCTCCTATGAAACACAGAGTGGCAGGTGAACAATTGCTGGAAACCGGTAATATCTTGCTGACACTCAATTGCCTGACATTTGCTGTATAGAAACTGTACAACTACAACTATATAGTTTTAATTCACTGTGTTGGTGATAGTTTTTAAAGAACAGGATAAAACTGGAAAAACATCTTTCATGAATAGTGAAACAAAATTGTAAACTTGCAAATATTAAAACATGCACTTGAGCTGGGTCAGTTTAGTGAAGGACTATTTTGCTGAGTTCTCGAGTTTGTTGACCAAGGAGGCACAAGTGTGAGGAGGCCCAGCTCAGGGTGGAGGAGGTAAGAAGTGACCCTTGAAAGAAGGAAGCTGTGTACTCTGAGGCTTCAGGGTCCCATTCTCTCAGTAGTGTCCCAACGAGTTGAAAATGAAAACTAAAGAAAACTTTGGCCTCACTACAGAATGTACAGTACAGAAACAACATGAACATTGAGTAGCTGGAAATGGACAAATAATTAATTTAGAAAACAGGACATAGGAAAGAAGTGCAGAGACAGAGACACCTCCATCAAATAAACAAAGCAACTATATCACAATCCTTTATGTTGCATAAAACAATGGAGCATTTTTGTTACCTCAAATACAAATGGTGAAAAAATGAAGCATCAGTGCAAGATTGTGAGTTTGTATGCAAAAGATAAAAGAATCTTTACTAGTCAAACTTCTTTTTACCTGAACAGACAGAATTTTTTGTTTAATTTAAACTGTTCAATGTTCAAGAAGTTATTATTGAATATAGAAATGTCATTGAGAAATAGTAACACTGACTTTTGAATTTAATAATGAAGAAAGTAAATCATAAATCATCCTGTAGGAAACAAACACTCATTTCAGCTTAGCTGCTTTCCCTCTCATAGTTAGGGTACCTTTTTTTAAACAAGTGTAAAGTTCAATGCAGAAAAATGAACATCTGTGAAACAGCCACTGTGAGCAGCTGCTTGGGGAGGTTTTTGTTCAGCATTGGAGCACTGTGAGAGGAAGCTCTTTGCCTTGGTGACAGTAATAATTCAAAGCATTGTTGGCGTCCACAGGGTCAATGGTGAGGGTGAAGTCAGTCCCAGGCCAACTGTTGCTGAAATGATCTGGAACTCCTGGGCTTGATTGTATGCTCCATAGATCAGAGCTTAGGAGGCTGTCCTGGCTTATGCTGAAACCAATACATAAAATTTATATGAACATTTCAGAATCTTCCTCAACACTCTGGCTGGCCCTGCAGGAGATGGTGTTCTTCTGTCCTGGAGGCACAGACAAGGAGGCTGGAGACTGGGTCAGCACAATGTCCCCACTGGAACAATAAACATACACAACATATTGTAGCAGACACACTCAGACATTACTCACTAGGGCAATTGCATTGGTGACACCACGGAGGAATCAAAAACCAAAAGAGAATTTGAAACTTGAAATTTAGAAGAAATGCTATTTTCTCATTGATCAAGAACTTGAAGACATGGAAAATAAAAATGACCATGATAAGCTCACCCAAACCTTGCCGTCCCTCAACTACTGGAGCCCAGAGCAATACACAGAAGAGGAGGTGAGTTCCCCACCCCCCATTTCTTACACTTGGACCTAAATATTGATCCATAAAAATCTGAGAAGCTACCTTTTAAGACGATTGGAGCAGACTGGACCTCTGTGCAATGTGTGAACATGCAAATCAGATCAAGCAAACTCTGCTTTCTTCTCACCCAGAGGGAACTGAGGTGTGTATAATGTTTCCTTGTGTAGCCTAAGTGCTTTTCTGAGGTAAATTTGATGAGTTCCTTTGAATTCTAGTCTCATGATCGGTCTTACATGATGTCTGTGGAAGTGTGTTGTGACTGCTTTATTACAAGTTCATAGTTTAATCACAGCAAAGTTTGAATACTTATATTCAAGTTTCAGGTCACTTAAAATAGTACAAAACTTCTAGCTGTAATTATTGTGACACAGTCTGATAAAATGCAAATAAGGTGGTTTTTTTCAGATACAAAGAGCAAATTGGCCCCAGTATTTAAACTGGCTATAAGCCAAACTTATGAATATCATGAGGAGATACAGTTGATGAAAGAGGTGAGCATGGAACATAGGTGAAGGGTGTGAAGCTACACAAGTCAACAAGCTGGCTTTAGTGTAGATGAAATGTGTCTGTCTACCTGCTCAGTCATAAAACCAGGATGCTGTCATCACTGACACTAAGGGGCAAGAAAGTCATCACATCTTGTTCCCTTCAGAGGGGGGACATTCTGGAGGAGGTTTGTGAAAGTGTTTCCTTCATTTTCTGAACACAGGAAACTCTGCATTAACAATCTCCCTGGGGTTCCTGAACTACAAGCGCAAGTGCTGAAGAAAGTCCTGCTATCAGCACCTTGCCTCTGGAACTGCCCAAGATGTTTTGGACAGATGTTAAGTTGGTATGCATTAGGGATTCAATTCACAGGCTTCATTTTATTAGTATATGTGATAGTTTTTTCCTATTACATCAGCAGTGGCTTGACAGAAAGTGAAGACATTCTTTCTGGAATAAGGAAATGAAGAAAATTTTTCCTGGATGAGTTTATGCCCTCACACACTGCTGAATGGTAAAGAATGAATAAATCACTGACGGTGCACAGCAAGGCAGTGCACAGAGCAGCAACCATCCTCACTGAACACAGTGGCTTTGCAGGGCAGGTTTTTCGCAGGGTCCATGTCCTCACCTGCTCTCCATAAAGTCAGGCTGGACAGGAGTGGCTTGGAAGCAGGAATGTGATGCAAGTGACCACTAACCAAGGCAATAGCCAGTGCATATATTCTCCCATTTCTTCTAACAAGGGAGACCACTGATTTTAGGAGACTTACACTGTTCCATGATTACTCTACTTAGGGTAGTATTACTGAAGGGGAGAAACAGATTTTGGATTAAGTTATATAAGGTGTGGAAGCACCAGTAAGCTTTGTATGATAATGAAAGATAGGAAATATTAGCAAATGGCACAAAGAGTGTACAGAGAAAGAATAATGTACATTGATTTAGTCCCGGGATAGGAAACAGAACTGTAGCTTTGGATAATGTTGGATCTCCAAGTGACAGTCTCAATAGGGACTTACGTTATTATCACTGTGCATCTGCAATAAATTGATTGATATTATTCTAAAAGTGCCAATAGCTTAGAGTGATTTCACAATGATCTCTCTGATTTTGTACACATTTAATGTAATTCTTATAGGTTTATTATTTATTTTAAAACACATACAAAAATAGTTTTTGCACACTTATCATAATTACAACACAAAATATCCCTATTGCCAACACATCTACACACACAGACACACGCATGCATTAAAATTTGGAGTAGAGTGCAAGATCTAATATCCATACCCTCTAAAATACACTATATCCTCTGTACCAATGGGTGTGTTCATTTATATAATGCTCATGCAACTGCTAGTGAGTTTGTGTATCTAGCTGCAGGTCCAATTCTAGTCTTACAAATTGTTCCAAAAAAGACTTTTGTAACTTATTCAATGCAGGAAAAAAATCCATTGACAGTGGGTATCTCGATGCTGCCAGGGTCTGGTCTAGGACAATTATAGATCTGGAAAATTGTGTTTATGGTCATCCCCAACCCACCCTGAAGATTTTCTTGCACTTAGAGCACAGAAAATAACCCATAGCAGCACTTAAAAGGCTGCTCACACCCTGTGCGGCATTCAGTCCCAGTCAGGACACAGCATGGACATGAGGGTCCTGCCTAGCCCCTGCAGCTCCTGCTGCTCTGGCTGCCAGGTAAGGAATTGCTGCACTGGGTCTTTGCTCAGCCTGGTGAGATCTGTGCTTGCCCTTCAAGGAATGCTCGTCACATAACTAATTGTGTGGATATAATTTCTGTTTCTTTTCAATATCAGGTGTGACATGTGACATCCATATGACCCAGACTCCAACGTCACTTTCTTCAGCTTTAAGAAACACAGTCACCATCACTTGCAGGGTCAGTGAGGATATTCACTATAGCTTAAGTTGCTATCCATGGAAACCAGGGAAAACTCTTAAACTGCTGATCTATGGTGCAACAGTTTGAAATCCAGGGTCCCATCAAGATTCAGTGGCAGTGGATCTGGCACAGATTACTCTGTCACCATGAGCAGCTTGGAGTCTCAAGATGTTGCAGCTTACTACTGTCTAAAGACTTGGAAGATCCCTCCCACAGTGACACAAGCCATGACATAAACCACCTAGAAATGCACAAGCGTGATGCAGTGCTGCCACCAGCTGCTCTTCACAGTTCAGCCATCTGCTGAGTACAGGTGGAATTGAGGGTCCCTAAAGGTCTTGGTAGAGTCAGTGTTGCTCCTCTGTGTCTCAACTCTTTCTTCTGCTCATCTCCCTCATCGCAAGCATGTTAAGGTCTCTCCAGATTTCATTAAGAACAAAATTTAATACATCTGAGGAACCTGGTTTGTCATAGCAATTGGCATGTGTAGATTCAACCAGAAGCCATTGTAGGCATCCCAAGCAGGGGCTGTTTTAACACAGGCAATTTGAGGATAAACAACACCCATTAAATGGATATGGGGCAGCAATAATCTGAGAATTTGATAGTGTAAATAAGTTTCTCTCCCAGAGAATCCCTGTCCTGGAAGCACAGTTAATGCTTACACGTATCTGCAGTAACATACTGGTAATAATCCATTCAGCAGCGTTCCGCCTGCATCTGCTACCAGGGCCACTTGGTACTGAATTACTACTCATAAGATCTAAATCACATAGCAGGGTGCATATTTGTGAAATTCTTTAGGAAAACATAGAGAAAAAGTAGTCATGAGAAACACTGTTTTCAGATAGCTGTTGCTTTTGGGAAGCTGACAGCAGAGAGCCCAGCAGGGTCACAATGACTTGAACTTACTAAACAAGGAATGGAACTCTCAAACATGTTGCAGTTAATTTTTCTGTTATACAAAGTTTACCGGCACAGCACTAAAAGACTTTTCAATCCATTTAGCAAACATAAAATGAAAAATTGCATTGAAACATAGGCTATCTTTATCAAAAGTCAAATAGAATTGTTTAAAGAAAATTTATATGTTTAACCAAACTCCTCCTCATGAATCAAATGCTTTGATGCTCAAAATTCCTCTGGATGCCAGTAAGCAAGTAACCTGTGAGAAGTGCAAATAATGTGTGCATGATGTCAATAGGTGAAAATATTTATCACATCAAGATACCAGTGAATCTACATGAAGTGAGGAAGATCTATTAGAAGGGAAATTTATCAAAACTGACCTCAATATTCATAATTTTTCATTTTCTGGCATGTTTTGAGCTAAGACATGCCAGATAATTGACTCTCACACAAAAATGTGGAAAGCATTTCAAAATGCCTGAACTAAGAAAGAGATAAAATGTATAATGATCGATTCCAATGGTAGAATAACTCAGTCTCCTCATTCATGTCTCACTGAATGTTCTGTCCACTGTGAGGAGCAAGTGTTAAAATGGAACCAGGGATGGATGCTGTTTGGTGTGGAGTCCATTCATGGCCTCCCTCAGCTTGCAGGTCACAGGTGCTGAAAAGTGCAATAGCCCAGGAAACTTCTCTGAGACAGCTGGTCTCTGGATAGGGTACAGGTACATTTGCTTGTGTTGCTCCTTCTGCAAAATAACAGTGATAGAGCAGGACTTTAAGCAAATCCTACACGAAGTCCCACTGTATGAGGCTCTCTGGCATTGGCATGGGTGACACTGAATACACTTTAGAAATATTTTGTGACCACTGAGAGTGGAGAAAAGGAGAGGAAAGGAGAGGAAAATGAAAGACAGCTAGTGTGGAATACAGATACCGTGGTGTGTTTACAAGCAGGAAGACTGGAGCTTTTAGTTGTTTAATAGACCAAGTATTGTTTATCCTTTATTTGCCCCACGGAAAATGTGAATATATTTGTACATATGTGGGAAAAGTAATTTTTTGTGTATGAAATAAGGATATTTAGATAGAGGGATTAACCTGGATTAGAAGTGTGGGCCTGAGTTCCTTTTCAAGAGAGAGAGGGAGAGCTAACACAGGCAGTATGCAGCAACTCCTGGTGAACACAGAGGAAATCTGGAGTGAGGGCCATGGCCAAGGAGAGCTGCAGCAGCCACAGCTGGGAGAGGCAGGGCGCAGAACAGCTCTCTGTGCTCAGTGGGCCTCTGCCTCCAGACACCCGCTTGTTGGCTCACTGAAGCTTGTGTCAGCTTCCACTTTCTGATTCCCAGAATGCAGCCCACAGTGGTTGTGAACAAAATGTTGATATTTTAGCTTTAAAGCAGCCCTCAGAATGTAATGCAAGTGTGACTCTAGAAAACTCCAGACGAGGTCTGCTAAGTGTGCTTGTCATCTCCTTTTCTGCTTTCCATGTTACCCATACATGGGTTGCTGGGATTTACTTTGAAAAGCGAAGCATATGAGTCACCAGGGAGGCACTGTGGTGAGCCCTATGTCAGTTGTAGACAGAGAGTTCATGTCTCCTCCTGTAAAATGACATCTGGTTAGTAAGATCTTTCAGACTTTCTCATTTAACATTTACCATATGCAGAAAAATATGGAAGTGAAAGAGAATAATGAGACAGGAAGAGAACAGAGAGACAGGAAGAGAAGATGGGTAGCAAAAGGGTCCTGTAACATACCAGCTTCTAAAGAGAACGACTGAGTGTGAAGCAATCCTGGAAAACAGAGACAGTTTCCCTGGATCATTACATTAGAGGGCAAGGAATTGGACTGCGAGTGCAGCTCTTCCCGTGATCATGCACTGAGACTACTCTGGGACCCTCACTCCAGGGTCTATGTTCTGCTCTTTGTGCAAGAAGAGGTCCCTTCCCCTCCTTCAGAGAGCACAGTGAGGAAGAGAGAAGGCTGAAGATATCTTCACCAGGAAAGTGAAGTGAAGAGACTGTGGTGAGCAACAGTGACCGTTTCCTGCACACTGATAACAGATGTGGACTGTCAATGTGAAGTTCTCAGCAGGAGTCTAGCAAGTCTGTGGAAACCAGGTTCGCATCAGTTCAGGCCCTAGGAGAGGTTGCAAGATGTCTGTGTAATCTTTGGATCATAATATGGCCACCTGCAGCATAGTATGAAATTCCTCAGAGACCATAGGCTTGAAGTACAGACACTGAAGGAGAGCTGGTAACAGTACCTACTCGTGACACTGACTAGAATGCTGGGACAGAGGTAGAAGTCTCAAATATCAGAGAATCAATTCTTTGTCTAGGTTTCATTAATATGTGATAATTCTTCATTTATAGAGGGCTGACCCCATGCTAAATCATTGCTTTGTTACCAAAAGCTGAAATCAAACCAAGTTTTGAGGGAGAAAAAAACTTTAAAATATTCAATGTCTTCCTTATATATATTTTTTCGTATAATATTAATGCAACTGCTAGTTAGATTTTTCAGCTATTCTGAAGCCCAAATGTAATTCTGAAATTGTCCCATTATGTCCCCTGTAAGAAAATGGAAGGAGAAACCCATTCTCTACAGCAAAACCTGTGCAGCTCTGGTCTGACCTGATACAGATGGGATTCTGGGCACTGCAGCTGTGTCCAACCCTGTCAAACTGTTGCTAATTTGCATGAGCTCAGAGCACAGCCCAGTGCCCTGAGGACTTCTTCAGAGCCTGCTCATACCCAACACAGGACTCAGTCTCTGTCAGGACACAGCATGGACAGGAGAGGACTCACTCCATTCCTGGGGCTCCTGCTGCTCTGGCTCCCAGGTAAAGAAAGACAGTGCTGGCAATTTTCTGGTGCTTCAGGGAACCTGTCTTGAAAGGTGTTTAACTGTGTGGATATTTATCTTTGTATCTCCCTTGTCAGGTGCCACATGTGACATCCAGGTGGCCCAGTCTCCAAGCTCCATTTCTGCAGCTGTAGGAGACACAGTCACCATCACTTGCAGGGCTAGTGAGGATATTAGCTATTACTTGGCTTGGTATCAACAGAAACCAGGCAAAACTCCCAAAAGGCTGATGTATTATGGAGACAGTTTGGATTCTGGCATCCCATCGAGGTTCAGAGGTACTCATTCTGGGACAGATAAAACTCTCACCATCAGCAGCCTGCAGCCTGAAGACATTGCAACTTATTACTGTCTACAGTATGTTAGTAGGCCTCCCACAGTGATACATGCCATGACATAAACCACCCGGGAAAGCAGAAGTGTGAGGCTGAGCTGCCCCGGCTGCATCTCCTACTGTCTCACCAGCTGAGTGTTTTTAAATGTGTGCAGCACTTCATGATCACAGAAAGGCCTTTGTAGAAAAAGACAGGAGGCTTCGCTGCATCCTAACTGTTTAGTCTGCCTGTCCCTGGTAGCCACAGATGTGATAGTGTCACTGATGATTTTATTAACAACAAAATTTAATACACCTAAATCATCTAATTTGAGAAAACTCTTGTGTCTCATACAGTCAAACAGAAATGTGTGTTGATATTCCAAGCAGGATTTTTAAAATACAGACATTGGCACTCTAAATGACAGTCATTAAAGGGATACAGGTAGCCAGGGAATTTGAATGCTAATTATGGATTTTCTGTGCTCCACCCAGCACTTCTGGCCAAAGATATCAGCTCCTATTACCTTGGAGGTGAGATCTGTCCTGAAAGTTCAAGGGTGTGCTGCTGTTGCTTGCAGTTGCCTGCAGTAATTTAGTGATGATTCTTTTTGTCACTGGGGCAAAATAAGCCTCATTAAAACCCTAAAGAATAAGAAGTTTATTTTGACTCATTTACTCCATGTGAGGCTGGCTCCATCACAGAAACAAGGTAAAGTGTGTAAATGGCAACAGGAACTGCACTCTGCCTGTGAAACCAGGAGGCACCAAGAGGCGGAAGGATAAGGAAGCAGGAGCCCACCCTCCAGGTCATGCTCTGTTATCTCATCTAGGCAGGTCTAACAGCCCAACAGCCCATTCTGCTTCTGAACACATGAAGCATTGAATCCACTGCAGAGTACAGCATCTGCTTATGATAGAATAAAGAGCCAGGTGTCCTGCCAAGAACATGTGACCATTTAGGGGGGAAATCTATATCCTAGTAATAATACTCTGAGTACTGCCCTTCCCTGAAGCAAAAGAAAATTTCATGTAGAAAACTCATCAAATGGGGCAGCTGGGAGATATTTGGGCGCTGTGTGCTGAAGATCTGAGGAGCTGATGGATGGGCATTCTGTGTTGTTAACATAGATTTTACACTATACACCTCTCTATTAGGAACTCTTTAAAGCTGTAACCCCAAGGCAGAAATTATGATTCACTTCCATACATGAAAGAATAGTAAAGGAAACTTACATGGGTTATGAATTTTCTTCTCTAGCTTATTCATAAACATACTGGAACTGACAAGCTTTTAGAGCAAAAATGGCCCCCAAGAATAAGGATTTGTGCATTTTCTTAGGTCAGTTCTCTCAGCATTAGGACTTCTCAGCCTGAGAGCACCTTGCCCGCCAGCAGAAAATTCGGGAATTGAAGAGGGAAAATTGACCCAAGAAGGGAAGAAAGACAGTGGGGTCCCTTCAGCGTATCACCCAAAGATGTGGACTGTTGCTGAAGCAAAGCTGGAAACAGAGAAATATCTGCTGATATATATTTCAGTTCATGTCAAGGAACTACAGGGTTTTTTCATCACTTATTATAATCCTGCATTGTCCCTGTGTTGGGATCACACATGCTGGAGTCTATGGTCTGCCATTTGTACAGAAAAAAAAAGACACAACCATGCCCACCCTATCTTCACAGAGCACAGTGAAGAGGATATAAGGCCGGCAGCATCACCAGCAGCACAGTGAGGCTGAAGATTTAGGGGACCGACAATGACTGGTGCTTCTGCCCACAGGGAGGATGCAGAGCTCTCAGCCTGATTCTCACAGGTCAGGGGAGAGAAGGTTCACTGGAAGCTCAAACCCCAAGATGAGCTGTGGAATCTGTGTGCACAGCTTTAAACAACTGACTGCTGACCATGGAAGGATAGAGTAAGAGTGAGGAAAAAGAGAAGAGCAGAGAGGACCTCGTTGTGAATCTTAGTATTTTGGCTCAGGTGTCACAGAAAGAGGAGCTCTTTCACTAGTTTAGTGTGCTGAGTATAATGTCCATTGAAATTGTGGATGTATTTATGTGAGAAAAGTTCTTTTATAGACTTAAGTTAAAGCTATTTAGATGGTGAGAATATCCTGGATTAAAGCCTGGATCTCTAAATACAATTCCATATGTTCTATAGAAGAAAGACCATTTCCACAAACAAAATGGCCCAGAAATCACAGAGAAGAGGCTGGAGTGATTGGACACAGCAGAGTGCAGCCTGCGAGACCTAGAAGCATGGAGCTAAATATGTCCTTGAAGCAAAGCAAGAGTAGTAATTTAAATTAGATAGCATTTCCTCTTTGCCTAACTCATTGTTCCCAAAACACATGAATCATATTCACTGGGCCAGTGATGTCCATTTTTACTTTCACATGACAATTTCCTCCTTCATGCTTTTCATCCTGATGATCCTGGAGCCATTCCTCTGATGTTTTTCCAGGGATGACAAAGTGCTAAGACCATGGCTGGAGAACCAGTGCACGACAGAAGCAGGCTTAGGTGTGATGAAGTACTTACATGAAGGGACTCAGCATGCTAACTGGGGAAGACCCCAAAGTGACAGAGCCATGCAGGAAAGGTGACAACCAGGAATCAAAAGGTGAAGTTCAGCATCACAAAGCAAAGAGAAAGTTAGACAACCTGTTAGGGCATGAGCACCTTAGCCTCTTCTCACCCAGGGGCAAATAGGAAGTGAAGCTGAGACTGACCTGGCCAGTGCTGCACATGACCTATGTCTACCTAAAGTGAGGGATTGAGAAGAGATAAAGCAAAGCACCTGGAAAGGTGCAGAAAGAGCTGCCCAAATGAGTAGAGGAGACTCAGAAAAGAGGTATGTGGACAAGCAAGGAGAAGGAATGAATCCATACTGGTTGGTTTATATTTAGTTACTGACTAGTTGAACCTGTGTCTTTGGAGTGTCTTCTCTGACCTAAGACACAGGGGAGCTGTGCAGCAGAAAGGCATGCACACAATCTGTGTTTAGAGCCCTGCAGCTGTGCCTTCCTGCCATTTTCCTGTCTGTCTGTAACCAGCTGTTTCAGTCAGAAAAGGCCCTGAGCAGAGGCAAATGCAGGAGCAGGCCTTGCAGCTGCCCCATGGGGAAGTTATTGTTCTGGACTCAATCACTGTTGGCGGACTCATCAGGGTTTGGAGACAGAAGTAAGCAGTGAAGTCCTCAGGCCACAGGTCTCTAATGTGGAGAGTGAACACTGTTCCTGAGCCTCTTGCACTGAAGCCGGCCAGATCCTTGTCCAGCAGGGTAGAAGCGTGGTAAACAAGGGCCCTGGGAGGCTGCCCTGGCCTGTGCTGGTACCAGGACAGGTAGTGATTCCATCAGTGTAGAGGAGACTCTCACTGGTGCTGCATGTGAGGGACATGCTCTCTCCTGGGGAGACAGGCAGTGGCTCTGCCTGCTGGGTGAGCACAATCTGCCCACAGGACCCTGTAATCAGAGGATCAAGACCACATTCAGAAAAGCTGCCAGACTCTTGCAGCAGACTGTGTCCAGATTGGGAGGGAAAACCCTATCTCAGCTTGTGCTGTGAGAGACCTGCACTTCCTCTCTTCTCAAGGCCATCTGCTAAAGGGGCTGAGGATCCCCCCAGGAAACTGTGCTGCAGAGCTGTTCCCTCACCTGGAACACAGAGGAGTAGGAACCACAGGGCAGAAACTGGTGACATCCTCCTGCCTCTCATCTTCCAGAGGGCACTGTGACTCTGCAAGAAGAATTCCTGGTTATTTTCCTCCACCTGAGGGCGTGGCCCTCAGGCATCTATGAAGGCATAGATGCAAATCCTTGGGGAGGGTGAAGGCTCATGGTTACACTTGCCAGATTCTCCCTGGGCCTTCTTGCCATAGCTCAGTCCTACCCTGAGGACTTGCTCTGAAAAGGCCACCTGTGCTGTGCTTATGGTAGTGTGACAGCCACTCCCAGCCTGAGTGGAGACAGATGTCTGGGGTGAAGGGGTCACAGCTCATGCATTCATAGCTCTTCACATCATGTCCCTGGATTTCCCCTGTCATTGTGAAGAAACCACCCTCTGTGAAGAATCAGAGTGGGCGCTGCCTCTCCTGTGACTGTGGGATGGCCCTGCTGCTCCTTTGCTGTGGATGGGTCTCAATTGTGAAGCTTTTGCAAGAAACAGTGGAAAGGAAACCCTGAGTTTTTTTTAAACAAATGTAAGAGTAAATGAAATCAGAGAAAAAGATTTCCTACTCTCCTCTTGGAGCTAACTTCCACTTAAAGATGTTTTCATCTGCTCTTTGGAAAATCCAGTGATTTGTAAAACATCTTTTCTCAATCTCCTGCCTAATAGTTCTGTGTGGACATTTGTTGACATAATGGAGTCTTCCCTGGTGACTGCTCTTGCTACTCCACAGCACGGCACTTCCTGTCCTGTCTCCTGGCCCCATCCTGGGTTCACCAGGAGCTGTTCTCTGAGGAGGAACCTAAGGGAGCAACTGTCCTCTTTCCTTGTCTGGATCACAATCCTTCAGGCTCCTCTAGCGATGAGGGAACCAGAAGGAGATTCCTCCCACACATTCTAGAGGACTCTGAGATCCTCTGTGGTTGGCGGTGGCTGCCTCTTCTGCACATGGATTATGAAGCTGGCAATCAATTTGTCCTCAAAACTTCAATCAAAGATAGACTCAGACACTATAATCACATTGTTATATATTGTGCTGATCCAGCAAGACATAAAAAAGAAAGCTCACCTCTGCAATGTGAGAACTAAAGAATAAAAAATGCTGTGAAATTTATTTCTTATTAGATTGCAAAATGAGGATTCTAAGGCAACAAACATAGTAAGAAAACTAGTGCTTTTATCCCTTTGATTTTGTTCATTACCCTCCACTGGAATACAGAGCAGCAGGTGGTCAGGAGTTGGAGCACTGAAAAGATCTTACACATTCTCAACTGCCTGAACTGACTGATAGACATTGCACAGTTACTCACGTCCATTCTTGTAAATCACCATGTGAGTGACAATAACGTGGAGTAATAGAAAACAGATGATACTCTTCTCCTGAGTAGTTAAATAAGTTTTTAAACTTGGATACAATAACCATGTGCATCTGACCATGACTAAGTCATTGCAAAACACTGTTTTTCTTCAGTTCTTGAGCTCCTTCAGCAAGGAGGAAAGTCTGAACCAGTCCCAGCTCTGGATGGAGGAGGTAATAACTGGCCCTCAAGAGGCTGTGGCTGTGCACTTCTAGGCCTCCAGAATCCATGCTACCAGTGGCACCAGAACATGGATAACATGACAAAGGAAGAACACCCTGGTCACACCATTAGAAGGAAATCTAGAGAAAAGACATGAATGTTGAATAACCGGAAAAGGGCATTAGTAATTTCCAGCTGAGGACATTATGAGAAACACAAGGATGGAAACATCTCCATTAAATAAACAAAACAACTACATCACAATTTGTAGTGTTCTAAAAACTATTGAGGATTTCTATGACCTCAAATACAAATGGTGACAACATGAAGTATCAGGGTGAGACTAATTCTGGGTGCAAAAGATAAAACAAAGTTTACTACTCTAATTTCATTATACTTGAAGTGACAAAGAAAAAAATTCTCTAAGGTTAAAATTGTTCTGTGGTCAGGAAGCTCTTATTGATACTAGAAAAGGCATTGAGAAATGCTACCACTGATGTTTGAATTGATTAAGGAAAATAGTAAATTACAAATCATCTGATGAGAGAAACATGCACAAATAAGTTAAGACAATTTCTTTTTCATGCTCAGGGCCCTTTCTCTAAATAAGTGTAAAAATCATTGCAAAAAGAGGAATTTCTGTGAGGCTGAGATTCAGTGAGCAGCTGCCTGGGGAGGTTTTTGTTCAGCCCTGGAGCACTGTGGGAGGAAGCTCTTTATTCTGCTGACAGTAGTAGGTCGCAGCATCCTCAGCCTCCACAGGATCAATGGTGAGGGTGAAGTCAGTCCCAGACCCACTGCCACTGAACCGGTCTGGTACCCCAGAGGCTTGATTGGATGCAGCATAGATGAGGAGTTTGGGAGGCTGTCCTGGCTTACATTGATACCAGTGCAGAAGATTTGTATCATCATAGTCCTCTGTATCTTCAACACTCTGGCTGGCCCTGCAGGAGATTGTGGTCTTCTGTCCTGGAGACACGGTCAAGAAGTCTGGAGACTGGCTCAGCAAAATGTCCCCACTGGAGCCTGGAATTATAAACAAACAATTGATTGTAATAGATTCACTTAGAATTAGAAAATTTACACAACTGCATTGCGGCCACTTGCCATCTCATGCACAGGCACCACGAAGAAATCAGAGAACCAAAGGGGACATTAAAAGTGAAATTTACAATAAAGGCTTTATTTTAATTCACCCGGACCCCTCAGATTTAAGCAATAATAATGGCATTGAGGAGAGTGCCCAATGCCTGCCATCTCTCATCTACCTGGACCCCAGAGCAGCAGAAACAACAGGAGGTTCACGTGAGACCCCATCTCAGAGCTTGAATTGTGTGTTGATCCACAAAGGCCACAAGAAGCTGCCTTTTAAGATGAACAGATGGTCCAGTGACTGAACATGCAAATCAGCTCAGGCAGAGTCTGCTCTCTGTTCACCTTGAGGGAAGTGAGGTTTGTAAAATGTTTCCTAGTGTAGCTTAAACAGATTTGTGAGGGATTTTTATTCTGCTCCATTGAATTGTAGTCTCCTGATTAATCTTAGATGACATTTGTGGATGTGTGTTGTGATTGTTTTATCGTAAGGTTTTACCTCATCTTAGGAAAGTTTGAAGCTATAAATTCAATTTTTAGTTCACCTCTATTAATAAGATCTTTCTGTCTGTCATTATTGTAAGACAGGGACTTCCTACTTTTATGCAATTTTAAAATGACCTGGTTTTCTTCCAATAGAGTGAGCCAATTGGCCCCAGTATATAAATTGCCTTTATATCAAACCTACACATGTCACAGGGAGATACTGTTCACGCAAGTGGAAAGCATGGAACACAGGTAAAAGTTGAGGGCTTACACTAATCAGTGTACATAACTGTGTCTGTCCACCTTCTCAGTCTCCAAACCAATGATGCATCCATCACTTACACTCCGAGCATGGATACCCAACACTTCTGGTTCTCTTCACAGAGGGGAACATTCAGTCTTCACCAGTCTGTTACATCTTTTTTCGTTGCTGTCTATTTTACAATAGGTTTGAAAGAAATAATCCCATGTTCCAATATAGTGACATGCAGTCTCCCCAAAGCACTAGCAAGAGCTGTGTAATCATATTTGCATTGACATTCGACGATGATGGCAATAGAATGGTTGTAATTTAGAAACAACAATTAGAAGCTAAGGGTACATGGATTCAACAGAAATAAAATCTAGAAAGGTGTTCTATTTTACATACTCCTGTTCAAATGTTTACATGTTATTAAAGGCTTTAAATATATTTAGAGACCCTGAAAATTGACCTCTTTTGTGAGATATAAAAGAAAAAATATTGCATACTCCTTTGCTCTAATATGTTTTAAATTATACATATTATTTATATATTGTGAACAAAATCTTTAATTGGGTCTCTAAAGAAATCCTCCTCTAGCTCCTCCCCCTCCTCCTCCTCCCCCTCCTCTTCCTCCTCCTCCTCCTCCTCCTCCTCCTCCTCCTCCTCCTTCTTCTTCTTCTTCTTCTTCTTCTTCTTCTTCTTCTTCTTCTTCTTCTTCTTCTTCTTCTTCTATGCATACAGTGAGTGATTTTGCTACATTGTATGTGCCTGCCATGCGATGTCACCTCTCCACACCTATAAAACAATGAACCTGCACTGCAGAAAGCTGGAACCACAAACTGTGAATCAGAATGAACTCTAACACTTTATAAGTTTATTGACTCCAATATTTCATTTTCCCAGTGAAATGTAACTAAGATTCAGGATGTTTCACTTTCATTCTAACTCACAGTAAAAATTCTCAAATATATTAACAATTGAATTATTCCTGATCACAGTCACTCCAGATACTGTTATCATGATAAGTATAATAATCAAGCAAAAGAAAAAACATCAATTATTATGTAGCATTGATAGACCATGGAGATCATGCACTTAATGAGAGATATTGCCAAGAAATACAAACCACTACTTGAAATGCTCTCAGCTTCATCAAAATGTAAGTATCTATCAGCTTGTCACAAAATAAAAATTGTTTCTAAAATAGTAGCATTAAAAATAATCGACATCTTTGAATAAGGACTATAGGAACAATGTTTGAAGCATTGTCCAAAATTAACAAGAATCTGCTCATGACAACCTCAAAGGTGAAAAAGCATACATTTTTCAACTGGAAAGAGAAAACTTGGACCCTTGATTCTTGAAAACTACCCAGGGGAATGTTCTCCAGGATTACCCTAACAGTGCTCAGCTATCAGAGAACTCAGAAGCCTGTACAGACGTGATGCAAGGGGCCTATTTATTGTTCGCCCTGGGGCAGAACTCAATGACATCAGTGCGGTGATCCTTTCATAGGCATGAAGAATGTTAGTGCTGTACATTCGGGAGGCTTTAGCCAGATTTCAATGGATGACCTGGGGGGTCATACACTGTGTCCTGTGAAAGCAGGGCAAGAATCTGTGAACATGAGCACAAAATCAGAGTCACACCAGGATGCTGAAAAAGACAGGAATGTGGGACATCTGAGAAAAGCAATAGGCAGTGATAAGAACCATACAAGAGAGACCATGAGGTCTGCAACTGGAAAGGCTGTAGGGTTTGGATTGCCAAGTCCGCTGAAATACAAATCTCACTGCAACTTCCTCAGGTAGTGAACATGGAATCATTAAATTAATGTTGGTAATTTTTGTCTTTATTCAGTGCTATTCCTTTTTACCCTGTGTTTCTTCCTTTTGGAATGACACTATTTGTCCCGTGCAATTGTGTGTTGAATGTATTTTCCCAGATTGTTAAACGGCTCACAGCTACATGTTTGCCTGTAGTCTTTCATAAGTCTTCCTTCACCTGAGCTTTTCAACACTGTTGCATCTGTTGACTCTTAGACATGCAACAAACACATTTTGCATAATGAGATGGACACAAATCTACTGGATGCAAGGGGTATGATGTTATTTTTCTGGTAAAAATTGTCCCCCAAAAGCAACATGACTGATGTAAGAACCACGTTTCTATGCATATTCCTCCACATTGACTTTTCCAGCATTCTTCTGCCATGTACCCTTAGAAATTTCTAAATAGAATATCAGTCATTCTGATATATATCTGCTTTGTGTGAAACCATGGTCTAAAGCACAGCTGGCTGCTCTTCACTGTTGTATACTCATGAGAGTCCATTGTAAACCTTCCAATTTCAAAGTGCCAATAAAGGACACAGACATTGAGATTAAAAAGAAGAACAAACAAAAAGAAAAATGCAATAAAACTTTCAAAGGTGAGTGGACCCTGGAGTCCGTGTGCTCCTCAGAAGATTCAGTAGAGCTCCATGATGAGTGCAGCGGCTGAATGTGCTGTTAAGAGGTGGGTCTTGCTGGAGGTGGGTCGCTGGGGATGTGACATGGCTAAGTGTAGATCTGCCTCTGAATCTTCTTTTCCTCTCTGCTTCTTAGTACTCTGGCCATGGGCCTTTTGATCCAGGGTTGAAATTTTTCAAAGCTTAATGTCTTGAATGTATAACAGAGACTAAATCAATAATCAGTCTCTTGCTTTACTAGAGAGATCATAAATTACACGGCTCCTTCTTGTATATATTTCTGCTGTAAATGATTTTTTCATGTTTATGTTTTAGGAACAGCAGAAAATAGAGGACATTTTTCTAACTGTTTAAGGTTTAAGTGTCTGAGTGTCCCCTAAGGTCAGTGTGCACTGTGGCCATGCTGTCTGCTGGACAGTGGACTGTGGGAGGTGGTGGGTATAGCACAGTTCTGTCTGTAGCTTGGGCTGACTTTGCTCTTTTCCTTTTGTCACACATCAGTGTTCAGCAATAACTGTCGAGTGTGCCTCCAGTGCTCCATTCAGAGATACAAGGTTTGAAAAATTTGGCTGAGGAGAGTGATTTCTCCTTTAGACCTCAGAAGAGGAAGGACACACTTAAACACTTTAGCCTCTGGAGTTGCTTCCCCACAATATAAAATCCAAGGTCACTGCTTAATAAATTTCTTCCAATGTTGTAAAAGTGGGACGTGCATGGGTGAGATTCCCTTCTTTTTTCTTTTTTTCTTTTTTTTAATTTGAAAGAGAATAAAACAAAACGGTGCAGTACAGAGCAAATCAGAACAGGACAACATAGGCAACACAGTACTTTACATTAAGACAACTGGATATCAACAGTAGCTAACACCGTATCTCTTACTCTGCTATAGTTGAGCGTAGTTTCAAATACAATAATATCAAACATAACACAATAGTATAAAGCCATGCATAGAGTGAAAGAATTACAGGGCTTTCTGAACCGAATAACAGAAAACGATCAATGGGTACTATAATATCTCATTTTTGATAAAAAAGAAAAAAATTTGTTTGAACTATCTCACATATTCAAATTCCAATAAGACACAATGTGATAGATAGAACCAACAGTAGTAGAACAAAAAAAGCATGGTAGGACTTCTAAGAAGGATAATATTAAATCAGCAATAGCTGTCATAATGTTTTGTTTTCTTCAGAACAGCTATTTATGTCATCAAGTATGATATAGTGAAACAAAACAGGATAACATCATTCCAACTGATGATTTAAAACTTTGAAAGACTTCGAAGCTATGAGATGGGGCCTCATGCTTACCATAAAGTCTTATATTCTCTTATCAAATCTCATATTAGGGAGACTATATGGTATTTACCCTTGTGAGTTTGGTTTATTTCACTTAAGAGAATGGTCTCAAGTCGTGTCCATTTATTTATAAATATCTCGATGTGATCATTCTTTATAGCTGAGTGGTACTCCATTGTATAAAAATGCCACAACATTTTTATCCATTCCTCAGTTGATGGGCACTTAGGTTGTTTCCAAGATCTGGCTATTACAAATTGTGCTGCTATAAACATGGGTGCACATATACCACTGTGGTATGATGTTTTCAGTTCTTCTGGGAATATGCCTAGAAGCGGAATAGCTGGGTCAAATGGGACTTCCATACCCAGCTTTTTGAGGAATCTCCAGATTGACCTCCACAGAGGTTGCAGCAGTCTACACTCCCACCAACAGTGTAGAAGAGTTCCTTTTTCCCCACAGCCTCTCCAACACTTGTTGTTGGTAGTGTTTTCTATCTTGGCCATTCTTTCTGGAGTGAAATGGAATCTCAGTGTGGTTTTAATTTGCATTTCTCTCATGACTAATGATGATGAACATTTTTTCATGTATTTATTTGCTATTCATATTTCTTCATCTGAGAACTGTGTATTCATTTCAGATGCCCATTTTTGGATTGTGTCTTTGAATTTCGAGGGTCTAATTTTTTTTAATTCTTTATAAGTTCTAGACAAAAGTCCTTTGTCTGAGGCGCTGTCCATGAAGATTTTTTCCCAATTTGTGGATTTTCTTTTCACTCTGCTGGAAACCTCTTTTGACATGCAGAAACTCTTTAATAAGATGTGGTCCCAGTTATTAATTCTGGGAAGTACTTCCCGTGTAATAAAACTGCTGGAAGACAAAGTAGGTAAAAACCTCAAAGATATAGAGGTAGGAAGAGAATTCATGAACGTGATTCCCTTCTTCCTGGATGTTTTTTCTGAGGTCAGGTGAGTGACTCACGACGCCTTCTAGGCTTCTGTCGAATTTTCTGTGTACCTATACTTAGCAAATGCACTTCATGTAACTTTCCTTTCCTATATGTTTAGATTGTGAATGCAAACCATGTATTTGCATTGAGTTGTGAAAGTACATAATGGAAAGTAATATCCTCACATTCGTACACAATGCACAAAAATCAGTTTAAGACTTACAATTTTGTTAATGTTCAGGAAAATTTTCAAACTTATTTTGACTAAACTATATTCTTTAAAGGAAGCTATTTTCAACTTGAATACACAAAATACTGCTACATAGGCTGTATGTGGATGAGAATACATAATTTAAAACCTTAATAGACATTATAAGGTGTTGGTACATGGAATATAGATGTGATTGAATTGAGGACAGAGTGCACATATTATATCTGAAAGTTTTTAGACACGTATTTAACAAAAATGAATTTCAAGAGGCAAATCACCAATGTGTAGGGGTCGCCTTTTTCCTTGTGGTTCAGGGGAATCAGTTTATCAAATTCCATCTCAATCCTCCCAACTTTCTGTCATTGCCAGATAACAGTTACTACAGCGCCGCCTGGCGTATATCGATGTGTAACTGCAGTCTCTAAACTGTACAATCTGTTACTTTACTTGGTGCTAGCATTTAGTGATGTTCAGTTTGAACCTGCATACAGGTTGTGCCGGCGAGAATTCAGTGCTGCACAGTTCTTTTCCCTTTTACAATTAGTCAGGTTTGTGGAGAAGAATAGTGTTGTTTTATCAATAGTTCACTTGTGGTTACTTTTTATTTTTTGTGCCCTTCATCGTCTTCAATTGCTTCCCTCAGCCTCATGTCCTATTTTCATATTCTAGATTTAGAAAAGTATTTTTAGGATCCAAGATTCTTTTAATTCAACAATAGTATCTATAAATTATGGGTGTGTGCTCAGACTGTGGCATAATTTTCTCTAGATTAGGTAAAATTAGCAGTTTCTCTCTCTAACCACAGTGACACTTAGCACCTTTCTGTCAGTGAAAGGAAGAATCTACACTCCCTGTGACTCGATTCCAAAGCCACCTTTACTTAAATCCTGCGCTCAAATCACTCATTTTCTTCAACAACAATGGAGACCTTCGCTGTGATCATCAGTCATGAATCTATATGTCGGATCAGCTTTCTTGTTCAAAACCAATCTGTGTCCCCTCATCACCTGCAGCCCCTGTGCAGGAACCCACACACTCCAGGCACCCCGGACACTTCTTCCAGGTGTGGATCCAGATGACAAAGTCTCCACCCTCCATGTCTGCTTCTCAAGGGGAAAAACTCATGCTCACTGGCCAGGCTGTCAGCCCACTCACAGCGACTTAGCCTGGTGTCAGCCGAGCCCAGCGAAGGCTCTCAGGCTCCTGATCTCAGTTTTTATTGATTTTTTTTTCCTTGCAAGTTTCTAATATTGTAAACATCTACACAGCACTGATTTATCAAGTATTGGATTCTTATATAGAAAACAGTCACACTTTTCAGAATTTATGATTTTTTATATAATTTTCTATAAGTATAAACTAAAGATGTGTGAAATTTCAATACACAACTTTAAATAGAAATTAAGTGGTTTTCAGGGGAATAAAAACCTCTTTAGTGGAAAATTCCTGCTAAAATAAGATCTTTACATACTCTGTGTGTTCCTCTGTCCTGTTCAAACACAGGTCCTCACTCGGTAGGTCCCAGGTGATCTCATTTACACTACTTTCCTTTGGATTCCATCTTGTTCAGAGAATAATGTCAACTTAGTACAAGGAGCATTCACTGCAGGAAAACAGAATTTTATGCTAAAAACAATCTTTTATATTTATTGCTTTTGTCTGTTTTTCTTTTACAGTATACTTTATATTTGCTGTTGCCCTATATATTTATGAAAAAAATCCTATATACTTCATGAAATTTAATTGTCTTATGTTGAGTTTATGATTTATTGATATTTTGTTGTGTTAATCTCATATTTGTTGATAATACTGGGAAGCACATTCACATGTATCTGTGTGCTATCTCTAAAGTGAAAAAATCCTGAAAATTGGGACAATGGTGACCACACTGAGTGGTCAGATATCAGAGCCTAATCACCATTATGACTTGCGGAAGCACGCTTCTCAGAATTTTCTTTGCTTTATTCTTTTCTATGGCTTTTGTCAGTGAGAGGTTTCTGTACAGGGGCTGTAGGTGATGAAGCGGATACAGATTGGTTTTGAACAGGAATGCTGATCCAACATATAGACAAGGATGACACACTATCTCCTGACATGCAGCAGTGATAGAGAATCAAAAAGTGAAGGTCAGGCTCATCTCAGTCACTCAGCACAGCCCCAGTGTCACCAGCGCACTAAGGAAAACAGATTTTCCAGTGAGAGCGGGATTCTGCCTGGAGGATATTTTGTTACAAAATACATGGGGGAATTTTTTCAAAATTTAGAGTGAATCTAGGCCTACATTTGTAATGTGCTTTGTAGTTATGGTTCTGCAAAGGGAAAATTGCATTCAGAAAGAACACATGTCACAGTAAAGCTTACAGTATGAACTTACCAGGTCTCTAACTTAGTCTCTAAGTTTTCAGACTCATGTACAAGAAGCAAAGGGAGGAAGGCTGTGCTGGGACAAAAAACACACAAATGCTCGTCTTTGCACAATGGTCTTGGAGTCATTTGTGCCCATGGTGGTCATGAGCCTTCTATCTTGTAGATAAATTCTACTCAATGCCTTTAAATATCTTTTTTCCTAGATGTATTGTAAGATTTCTCAACCACAGCAATATTTCATTATGTTGGAAATAAAAATAATAGACTCTGTGGTAAGGACAAATGTAAAATAAATGTGTAAAGAGTATTGATGGCATAAATGAGATTTTAATTGGTAGTCTAGGCTGACCTGAAGGATAAAATAAAAATGACTGATTTATCCATTACTTTGCTCAGAAAAAATTCTTTCTGTCATATAAAGTGGATTCAAAATAGTAAAAAAGTGATCGTCACTAGATACAACTCTTAACCATAGTAAAAAGTGTCCTGTTCAGATCAGAGTTTATTTTCTTTTTTATGACAATGGAGCAGCAATTAAGGACACTTACTTGTTTGTTCAGTGGTTTCAAGTTTCAGGAGCATAGTAAATTGAAGTTGGCTGCCCTAGATCAAAATATGCACCAAGGAGTGACTGGCCTTGAGTGAGATTATATTCACGTTTATGTTTTTAGGAAACTTGCATCTTCAGCTGTATTAATGTGTTTCATCTCCCTCAAACTGTGTCTCTACAGGAGGATCAAGAGTCACAAACTGGACATGGACACCCACTGTCCCACTGACCATCAGTGATGGTAGTGCTCCAGGGGAGGAATCTGAGGGAGTGAAGCAAATATTCCATCAGGAAAGTTATTTTTCACCTAGAGTTCAATGAAAGCTCTGTGACAGTATGGTATTGTTTGATTTTGCAAAAGAACCTTTGTTATGATGATTCTAACACTGATAATGTTGTTGGTTTATTCCCATTATCCACTTGTCATCAGGGAAAGAGTGAGAGAGAGAGTAGCACAGCGACAGAGAGACACAGACACAGGAAGTGCAAGAAAGACAGAGAGAGAAGGTGAGGAAGAGAATGATGCAGGAAAGATCTTCGAAGAACGGGCTGTGCTCTGTCTATGCAAACCATCTAGAGATCATAAGTCTGCATAGGCCCACAGTTCAAGGGTCCCATGATCAAATTAGGAGAGCACTTGTTTGACTACAACTACTGTTGGTTCTCCTTGAGGGCCACATGAGAGGATCTGTCTATTTCCTATGAGTGAGGACCTCTCTTTGTGGTTCATGGTATGCTCTGATTGTTATCTTTCCAACAAAAAGAAGATTTTCTAGATATATCACAGCATTCAAAACAATAAGGTATTATTCTGAATTATTCATTTTGATACCTGTCCATATTATTCAGTTGCTTCTCTCTTTGAAGATGTTATCATAATAAAAGACAAATATTCCAGGAGAGAGAGGTAAATAAGTATAATATTAACCCATGAAGCAATGCAAAATAAAACTAGTAACTTGCTCATGAATTGTAAAGACAGAGTATACAGAATATCGCCCAATTCTTTCATCTCCAGCTCAGCTTTCTGTGGCCCTCACCTTCTAAGGCTTAATCCTATCACTTCATCTAGTCCTGCTGACATCAGCAATTCATTCTTCCACACCTGTAAGCTCGGCTCAGTGTCTTGTTCTGTGTGATATTCTGCATAGTGCTCTACATGACAACTGAAGGTCTGGGATTTTTGCTTGTGTCCTTTTACTATCTTCACCTACACTCAATCATTACGTTACTAAAATCCTTCTAGTTTTGTGGCTTTTTGTTCTCTAACATACATATCAACATCACCAAACTTCATCTGGACCCTAAAAGAACACAGTTCTCAAAAGCCACTGCATGGTTAGGGATTCTTTCACCAAAAAGAATGAAATTCACTTGAGCATCTGGTTGAGTCATTCTCCATGCTAAGTTGTAAGGAAGATATGTTGGGGGTTCACAGGTGAGGCCCCTGAAGATGGATTAACTCTAAAATAGAATGATGACTCTGATGATACCATCTAGGTGACTGCTACGAGTTGAAGAAACAATTGAGAAGACATAGATAAGGAGGAAGTGATATCAGACCTGCTACTAGACCTGCACCAAACCTAGAGTCACTGCAACAATAGCGGAGGCTGCAGTTACAGCCAACTTGTCTACCCCAACATGGAGAAGCCAGTCCTTCTTTTCCTACTGCTGCAGCTGGTGTCGAATTGGTGGATGGTTAATGAATCTACTGACACATGATTAAATTTCTTAGATATATTTTTTCAAAATGTTCTTTAAATTTTTCATTTAAAGCTATATTCTTGTTCAGGAAGTTATGCTCATGTAATGTAAATGTTAAAATACATGTGTAAAAGAGATCTATTTAACATGGATTATTATTGCTATCAATAATTGTAATATCATTTTTATTATATACTCTGCGTTTTTAAATTCTGTGTTTGGTGTTTTTCTACTACAAGATCATATTCTTTCTCTGGAATGTGGCTAACATACATAATATAAAATTCAGTTATTGGTTTCAGACTCACATATAATTAACACCATTTTTGAGAATCTTTTTTAAAAATTTTATTTAAACAGAAAAAAAGCAAAACAGAAAAAAGAGTAGAAATAACACAGAATTTCAAAAAACAGTAAGAAATAACTAGTTGATATATTACATATTGGCTTCTTAGAAATAGCTGTTTATGTTACAAAATTAAGTCATACAAGTGAACATTCAAGCAGTGAGGCTGCAAACAGTTCTGCTCAACGATCCAAAAAATCTTAGTAATACAGTTGTCAATCCTGCACACTTAAACATAAATGCATTTATATCCTTTAGAACACATTCTTTTCCTCCTTTTGCTTTTTAAGTCCATTATTTGTTTAGCTATATCATGCTTCAGCTTTCTCAGTACCTTACTGATCTATTTTGTTGTTATTTCCTGTTTAATCACCTTCAGTAACTTGTTTGGTTTTTGAGTTTCTCCTCACCCATGACCCATGGATCAGTTTGTTGGAGTTGGGAGTTTTCGGAGGTATTTTTTTACCTTGTTTTCTCATGTTCTATTGTTTTTTAATTTAATTTTTATTAACTTGGAGATAGTAATATACAACAGAACAAGATGGATAAAGCCAATTGAGACAGTGTAGTGAAATTGGTACAGAACTTCACAGCAGGTTACCGGGATAACAGTAATAGGTACCATTGTATATCACATTTTCTTCGCAATAGTTGTTCTTTCAATCAGGTATAGCAAAATCAAAAGAAATATACAATATTAAAGAACTTATCAAAACAGAATATTAAATAGGACAGCACCATTAATCAGGACAAAGCAAAACGGCGATAAAAATATCTGCCTTCAAAGAGATAGTGGAAGGAAATTACCCCTACTCACGGCATTACATATGGTCAACCTCCCAAGAGATGCCCAGATCCCTGCATCCCACTTTTTGACAATCTTAAGAAATGAAGAAGTGCATTCCCAGAAAATATTGACCTGAGCAGTATTTGACCTACTTTTTTATTTAGAGCAAGGATTCCTTTATAATTCCTGGGATTGACACAATTAGCATGAAGAATTAAAATGTGCATGTTTCAAGTTTGAATAACAAATTATAATGATTAAACTGAATGACACTTCACAAGTTTTCTTAGAACAATACACAGAATTGTTCAATATTTACACAAGGTGAACAGCAGATGCACAAGAGTCAGACTGAAGCAAAGACTCACTGTGGGGGCTCACAGATATCAGTGTGATTTAATTTGTAGCTCTAAATCCTGATAGTACCAGGGTGATGTCTGTAAAGTCCACCTTGTCCAATGCTAAATATCTTATCCCCGAGCCCTTCTCCTTCATCCTTACTTGGCTTCTCTAACTTGGCTACCTTCCAAGATGGGCCTCAGTCTCCCATCCTGACGATTTGCATTTCTACCTTGTGGTCTAATTTAGAACAATATTCCTTTCTCTGTGCAGTTCCTCTAGGTCATACTCATTGTCACAGATACATTCCCTTTTCCCTTGCAGGCTACCTATTTAAATCCTGCTTTTTGCTCTTGATTCTTTTATTCATATTGATTGATTTTAAAATATGAAGAAAACTTCTACTTGGTGGAGACATATTATTCATTGTTTATATATGAATTGATAACATTTAAAATGATTTTGTCAAATATCTGTTCATATACTCTTATGTACGACATTGGTTTTACTTTTCTTTATTCACAAGAACTTATTATGCATTGTGAAATATTCCCCCTTCTTTGAGGCTACTTCACCCATTACTCTTGGCATTCATGAAGAAATTCTGAAAGTTGTCCTTTGCAAGTGTCTACAGGAGGTGTAATAACGTTACAGTGGATATTGTTACCTAACATGACCAGCGAAGGTGGGGTCATTAATACAGCATGGTGCATTGCCATCCACATTATTCACTGCATCAAACATGCTGTGATCTGTGGCTCTATCTCACAGTAAATGTAAACGTACGGAATTGATTCAGGACATAGACTCAGTCATGACAATGAAACCAGACACAATCACAAGAAGGAATTCAAAACTGAGTAAGAAATTAGCAAGAAGGGTATGGCAGATATTGTGGAAATATATGTTGCATGTTTAGCACAAGATTAACTTAAACATTCACTGTGTTTTTATCAACTGAATATAGTTTAGAATACAGTATGTGGCCTATCTGTGCCAACATAAATTTTCTGTCTCATTAGGTCTCTTTTAGAGGTATATGTGGCCAATTAAATGAAAGGTTTTAATTTATAATAGAAGTGATGTGACTTAATGATTAATACAGACATTCTTAACAATATTATGGAGCGATGAATTTGATGTACATATTAGTCTATAAATTCCTTTGGTCTCTATATTGACTATACACAATTTTAAACAAAGTTTCTCGTATGCTTCCTTTTTTTATGTGGTAAATAAAAAAAAAGGTCTTGGTGTTTCCAGTCTCATTCTCAACCTACACTGCATAAAGAAAGTAAGGAAATTTTGGTATTTAAGCTAATGAGAAGTCTAGAAGAGGAATTGGAGTGGAGCACTTGATCTAGTAACACACATTTAGCATCAAAATCTGATTTTTCCTGCTTCTGCATTCTGCCTCCCATTGTTTCAGTTCCATATTAAGGAAAGCTGTAGAATGTGTGCTCATAAAGCCTGGAGCTGTGTGCTACCTGCTCACATATGAAGGGCTTTTCTCATATTGGAGCAGGACTTCTCAGCATAAAATCAGGTAGGTGAGCTCAGGTAACAGCCAACCTGCCAGATCATCAAAGACCACTATGGCCAAGGAGCGACCTGTCTGACAGATGCAATTTCTGTCCCACACTTACCCTCTAGGATTGCCTTAGATTAAATTTTCATTGAGTCAAGCTGTTTATCAAACAGTCCTTGACAGACCGAATCAGACAATGCATGTTCACTCTCCATCTGTAACCAGAGCTCTGAGTAAAGGCATGTGGAAGGAAAATATCAGTTGCGAGAAGGCAAAACACATATAAGTGACATACTGAAAAATTAACCTCTTTTCTACTTTTTCCCCTAAAAGCTTCATGTTTTGAGAAAAAGAGAACAATAAAGTGTAAACAATGGGTAAGAAAGCTAATAAGCATAATGAAAGGTGCTCTGCCAATAGTGGTGTCAGTTTGTTTTCAGCTACATCTTCATTTTGCCATTGAATTATCTGTTGGTTTCTTTCTATCTGTGGTGAGATGGAGGACTGGCACATTGATGTACTTAATCAAAATATGTTTTGAGTCACTGAACATTAGTCAGTCTACACTGGACTTGTTTCCTGAGGAAGCACAAATGTTTAGTTTCCCAAACTTATTTTCTGTTCCTGTTGATCAGTCCGTGTTAAGGAAGGAGGAGAAACTGAATGGACACATACCCCGTTTACCCCACTAGCTCTGAGTAATGGCAGAGCTCCAGTGGAGAAAAGGTCAGAAGGAAGGCGGGTAAGAGTAGCTGCAGAACTTTGATTTCTTCATTTCTTACACACTCCTTGCCTTAAAATGAATGTTCTATGTGGGCAGAGATTTTTTTCAGTGTGCTCAAAACTTGTTCTGCCAGGACAGTCCTGTCTCTGATACTGTTAATTTTGTACTGTTATATACAAAATCATTACCCTGGTATTTTATGGCTTAAAACTATTTTATGTTTCATTCTGCTTAAATGAAGAATTGCCTACAAGGACTTGGGATCTCCATTTATTTCATATACAATGCAAAGGAGGAGCTGTAGAATCAGATCTGTTGGATCCTAAGAAACTTCAGAGAATTTGAGATGCTCACTGAGAAAGTGACTGAAACTGAAGAGTAGTGACAGGGTGAGTCCTAAGGAAGTGATGGCATTTTCTGAGTGTGTGTTTCATCATGAAGGAAACACCACAGGGCTGCTTTGCATGTACTGAGATGTCTAAGAGATAGATTTCTAAAAGGAGCATCATAAAGTATTTAAAATTGAAAAAAGAACCTCAGATAGAGATATGAGCTGTACACTCCCTTAATTCCATCCAGGTCCATAAATATATTTTCTGTACTGAGGACATAGATATATATTGCAATAAAAATTTGAAATCATGCACTGACATAACAAGAAAACTATAAACCTAATTTTTGTTTTCCAGCTCACTCCAACAGTTATATAAGATATTTTAAAATTTGGTTGAGACTTCTAGTTTGAAGGTTATATCTTGTCACAAGTGGACACATAACACATTTAGTGGATTCACAGCATTTTTGAGTTCTCTTTCAGTTAATTAATGCCATGTCTCAGCACAGTGTTTTTTCTATCACTTTTACCTTCTAGATGCTTTACTCAGGCTCCTGATGACAAATCTGCCTGCTGAGAGCTATGTTCATAGAGTTTATCCGGAGACTACAGCGCTGAGTGGCTCACACAGCTAACTAAGGCAGGATGCAGTCACAGTGACTATTCCTCCTCTGCCTGGTCTCTAAGTCTCAGATGTGAGGTTTAGAAAAGTAATTATTTAAAAGCGAACAATGATAATATCATGTGGAAGGAAAATATTATTTACACCTGTCTGAATTTTAATAAATTCAATAATTCAGATTACAATACATTAGAAATGTGATGCGAATTCTTAATTACAGGCGCCTGTGGAGACGCCATGAAAATGCAGTCTCCAAGATTTCTGGCTGTCTGTGCAAGATAGAAGGCCACCATCAGATCCAAGTCCACAGTCCTTTATTAAGCGCTCGCCAGAATGACTACTTGCCCTGGTAGCAGAAGAAACAAGGATAGGATCTCACACTGCCCATTTCCTTGGCATCCACATGAGCCTCTTATCAACTTGTTATGCAGAGAAAATACCTTCCATGTTGTGCAGTAGAATTTTAGATGCTTGTCTGCTAAAAGTATCATCATCACAGAATTACTAAAATAATATTCTTCCCATAAATGTAGATCACTTCAGAAAAGAAGTATGATCACACCCCTCTCCTGACAGAATTTCTAATTTTAATGAAAAAGTTGAGTGTCACATGGGTGTATAAGCCAGGGAACACCTGCATGTTGGTGATTTGCATATGGCTTGCTCAAAAACCACAGAATGTTCAGACTTCTATTTAAAGGATGATATTATGAGATCCTTCTAGCCTGAGGCAGAGCTCACAACACACAATGAATTTTCAGGCTCAAATTCTTACCTTTCTACTGTTCAGGGTCACAGGTATGAATAAAGAAAACTCAAAACTGACTCTTTTAAACATAGAAATTGAGATTAAGGCATGGTTTTTGTTTCAGTTTCTCTGTGATATGACATTCCTGTGTCTCTATCTGTAATAACCTTTATAATCTCTTTTCTTCCCTACTCCATGACCATAGTGACCAATGGACAAATTGTGCTCACCCAGTCTCCAGCATCCCTGGCTGCTTCCCCAGGGGAGAAGGTCACCATCACCTGCACAGACAGCCCCAGTGTAAGCACTAGCTACTTGCACTGATACCAACAAAAGCCAGGAGCCTCTCCACAGCTCCTGGTTTATCAAACATCAAAACTGGCCTCGGGAATCCCAGCTTGATTTAGCGGAAGTGGGTCAGGGACTTCTTTCTCTCTCACAATCAGCAATGTGGAGGCTGAAGATTTTGCAACCTATTACTGTCAGCAGTGGAGCCGTAATCCACCCACAGTGATACAGACCACGACAAAAACCCACTCACCTCCTCAGGGCCCAACTGCTTCTTCCTCACAGTCTATGACATGGTTATAGGCTTTACATGAGACAGAATCTTCTGATTCTTTCTAGTGGAGCCAAGGATGTTTGTCTTCCTCTAAGTAAAAGGGTGATGTAGGGAAAAGGGAAAGATGGGATGAAGTGAACATGGAGACTGGTTTGTGCGCCAGCCTTTCCAGAAACATTGGAGGGCTGTGCCGAAGATCTCCTGAGTGGGACACTGATTCTCAGGCTAAGGTACTGCTCTGTGGAACACAGCCCAAGGCCTAGAGGAAGCCCCACTGTCAATACTCTCACCTGTCTCATAAGGAGAAATTGTGGAAAACTAACAAGCCTGTCTCAGAACTGAGAAAATCTTTAGAGATACTTACTGTGTTCCCAAGGTGATGAGCTGCACAGTCTATGCCAACATCAGTCCTTCCTTTTGAGAATGCCGGAATTCTTTTATTGCACTTTTGTTCACAGTGGAATAAGGTGGGTATGACACATATAAAAAGGTGTAAAGGATCCGAATTTTGCTGAGGTGCTCTCATTTCTCATCCCTTCTTGTAGTTTCCAACCCTTCTTTTGACACCCAGAATAAATATGTGGAAAGCATGGCAGTGGTCCCCAGCTTTCTGTGGGGCCCATAGTCACAGAAAGGAAAAGGAAGAGACAGGAAGGTGTCCAGACCATGACTATAGAAATCTGGGTGTTCAAAGCTGGGGATTTAGAAAACTGTAGCAATGGGAAAACAAAGGCATCAGTGGTAACTGCTCTGTGGTCTTCCTATGGAACTTCTTAGATAATTCCCCCCTGAGGCAGGGGACTGATTAAAGCCTGGCAAGGAGGATGGACAGTACGGACTAACCTGTCAATCAGGTAGAGTGCTCAAATCTCAGCTAGGATCTGATGTCAGAAGAGGATTCAAAAGACAGGGACCTCTACTTTAGAGTACTGCTGCCCTCTAGCTTTTGAGGTGAGATGTTATGCATATCTTCATGTTTTTGTTTCCTTAATTTTTTTCCCATCCTATTCCTTTGTTTTTAATGCATATTGTATTTTGAGGTTTATCAGTGGTCCCATTTGATTCTTTGAATGATACAGTGAGTCCCTGGAATAACTGGAAACCACAGCAACCAGTGCATGCTGTGCAGTCTCCTGGAGCCCCTGTGAGTGTTCCTGGGAGTTCTGGAGATCTGGACTGTGTCTTCTGTGCCAGTGACACAGGGAGACTGAGTCAACTGAATCCTAGCACTCTAGTCTGTCTCTCATAATTCTACTGTGAAATAGGGACATCAGGCAACTAAAATGTTCTGTACTTGCTCATGAGGAAACAGAGCTGACATCTATGTGATCCACTACTCCATATGACGGCTAAGTATATAGATTTCTGCTATTTAAATGTAAGTCTATCCTTAGCATATTTTTTGTTTATTCAGTGTGTGTGTGTGTGTGTGTGTGTGTGTGTGTGTGTGTGTTACTAGGGATACTTTGAGACAAGTCCTCACTAAATTATGAAGTTACTGGGCTCATATTGTGATTCTGCTGCCTTCCATCTACCAAAGTGCTGGGATTGCAGCTGTGGGCTCTCACACCCAGCTAGACCTATGTTACTCTTTTTTTCCAAAAAGTTTTCAGTGCTTTCCAAATGACAAAAAGTACCTCAGTCTTCAAACAATTCTCAGTGGTCAAGTGAGCATATCCATGATTTAGATACATCAGCATAAGTTTTAATTTCTTTAGGCGAACTAAGAAAGTGTATGAAGCTTAAAAATACAAAAATTTATTTGCCTTCTTTGCAATTCAACTGAAGCCCTTAATTATTCCCATTTCTGATGTAGTGTATATCATTTGCTGTTATAAGAGGAAGTGAAAGCAAGCTAGAGACTATATTGAAATAAAAATCATTGTAACAAGTAGGTAAGAGACAAAGATAGCTGAAAAGATCTTTGATGAATATACTCTTTGGTGGATGAGATAAGCTTTTATCTAGAGAAGTTTAGTGCACCTGGATATATACATATTCCAGTCAGCACTGTGTGAATTTTAGAAAAAAAAATTAAAGAAGCTGTGTTTGTATTGCATTAAAAATTGCTTTACAAAAATCCCACTACTCTCTGACACATGTCTTCAAAATATGAGTGAAAGCACAAGGTCAGTGTTAAAACTTCCTAAGATATATTTCTAGTGAAAGATGCTGTCTTATCTCAATGACATTTCCACCTAGCATGCTAAAATGTTCATGGATTTCCACAAGTCTCTTCATGCTGAGTAGCTGGCATAGTGCGGATGGGCGAACTCCTGCCAGTTTCTGTGATTAAGTTGAATGCCATGGTGCACTATTCTGTTGTGTGTTCAAGGAAAGTAACACAAGTGCTTTGAAGCATAACTAAAATTAGGAGTGGGAAAGAATCAAAGCAGAAGGACCCTATCTAAATACTCACTAAGGTAAAATATATTGTGAGTGCTCATATTTGCAAGACACAGGATCAGCAGAGGTCCTCCCACAAGCACTTTGTAAAACAGTATAAATTAGTTAAAAAACTAATAATCAGAAAGTTTTCACAAGATCATCAGTAAAAATGGCATAAGACAGTCAACTCAATGGAACCAAATTACATTCCATGAATCATGTAGAACTATCATTACCTTCACCAGTATTTGTGGTTTTTAAAAATCTAGACATTAGCAATTGTGCGTGGGATGTAGTTAAAGCCCAATATAGTTAGGATTTGCATTTCCGTGATGCATAAATATATGGAGCATTTTATTCGTACACTTACTGATCTTATTTTGTTTGTTCTTTTGATAATTAAGTTTTCCTTTCCTTGTTTTGTGACTGTATTCTTTAGGGGAGCTGGTGATATTTTTTGGAGTTCTTTTTACATTCTCAATTCTATTCCTCTGTTGAACGAGTAGTGAGCACAGCTTTGTTCCCATTCTGCACAATACTCTGTTCTTTCTGGTACTGTGCAGAAGCATTTAAATTTGATGTAATAATATAAGTTGATTGTTGCCTTTTTTTTTGTACTGGGTGATTGAACTCACAACCTCTCGATTGCCAGGCAGGCCCCAAAATGGATGAACTATATCTCCGGCCTGATTGTGGCTATTATTTCCTGTGCTACTGGAAATCACTTTTGAAATCAATGCATGAGTATATTAGTTTATTTTTTTACTTTGACCTTTTTTTTTATTTGTCTGATCATATTTCTCAGAATTTCTTTTGCTTGTAGTTTTTAGTATAGTAGCTTTCATCCATGAGGGAGCCTCCCCTGAGATTTGGAATTCAGACAATATCTATGGACACATACGGACTGACACATGGGCAAAAGTGACTGGAGAATCACCAAGTGAAGGTCAGTGGTCAGCATACAGCATCCAAACACTATGTCTAGGATTTCTGAGGTGCACTGTGGACCACATGTTAGGTAGACCATATTTTTAATGGTAGATGATTCTTCACTCTGAAAGAACTAGAGAAAATCCTTTGACTATGTTATTACATTGCTAGCGATGGACCCAAGAAACATTTTAAGTTATGGCTTATATAATATCCCTAGATAGATAGTTTGGGATTTGGATATCAATAATGACTTTTCTTTTTGTTTTTCACTTCCAAATAATATCATGAGTCTAAATATCTAAATTTTGTTATATGAGAGAGGGTGTCTTTTGTTATGTGAGAGAGGTTTATCAGGTCTCTGAAGTTGGGGATGAGAAATAGGAGAGAAACCTGCAGTGCAAAGCAGCTTCTTGACCCATGAACAAAGACTCCCCAGTACCTTCAAAGCTGGATGCATCTAAGGAACACTCTCAGCATTCTGAGACAAGTAAAGACCAGGTGGTGAAGGCAGCCTCACACTTCTGCTTCTTTGGGGGTTTATGTCATGGCTTGTATCACTGTGGGAGGGTAACTATCATCCTGCTGGCAGTAATAAGTTGCAACATCCTCAGGCTGCAGGCTGCTGATGGTGAGAGTGTATTGTGTCCCAGATCCACTGCCACTGAACCGAGAGGGCACCCCAGATTCCAAATTGTTTGCTTTGTAGATCAGGAGTTTAGGAGCTTTCCCTGGTTTCTGCTGATGCCAAGCTAACCATTTGTATATATCCTGACTTGCCTTGCAACTGATGGTGACTGTCTCTCCTACCGATGCAGATATGGAGGAGGGAGACTGGGTCATCTGGATGTCACATCTCGTATCTGGCATGGGAAACAGTAAAGCAAATATTCACACAATTACTCACGATAAAGGAACACTTCTCAAGAGCCAGGCAGCACTGAGCACATTAGGCTGAGGAAATTCCCAATGTTCTCCTTTCTTACCTGGGAACCAGAGCAGCAGGAGCCACAGAAGCTGACTGGAGACCCTCATGTCTGTGCTGAATTCTGACTGGGTTAGATGCCTGCTCAGTGTGTAAATGGCCTATTATGTAGTCTTCCGGGCAGTAGGCTGTGTTCTGGGAACATGCAAATTAGCAGGGCTGGGCACAGCTGTTGGACAGGCTCATGTCATTAACTCAGCACAGCCTCAGGGTCCAGAGCACCAGGGCCACTAGAGCAGCTAAGGACACAAGATCTCCCTATGGTCAGCTGGTTTCTTTCTAAAGGATATTTCTTTATGAAAAATATTATGGAGAAATTTTTCAAAAGTTAAAATATACTTAGGTCTGCTTTTTGTAATATGTTTTGAACCTAGGGTTCTGTAGAATATTCTCCTGTTTACAAAGATACTGTATATCTTACAGTATGAGGTTGCCAGGTCTTTAACTTACTAAGTCAGAGACGCATGCAGAGGCAACAAAAGTGAGGAAGCCAGTACTGGGAGACAAATACCAAAAACACTGGTCTTTGCAGTGGTCTTGGTGTCTTGTGTGCCCACAGTGGGTCACCTGCCTACTGTCTTACATATAAATGCTATTCAATGTCTTTAAATGTCTTTTTTCCACATGTATTTTAAAATTCCTGAATCAAAGCAACATTTCCTTATATTGAGATAAAGACAGTAAAATCTCTGAAAAGTGAAAAATATGAAATACATGTTTTTGTTTGTTTGTTTGGTGTGTGTGTGTGTGGTACTGGAGAGTGAACTCTCAACCTTGCACTTGCCAGGCAGGCGCTTATGCCACTGAGTTAAATCCCCACCCTGAAATACATTTTTAAAGAGTACAGAGGGAATAGGTGAGAGAGTCAAATGGTAGTCTCTACAGACAAAACACAAATGACTGATTTATTTATTCGTTTGCCCAAAAAAACTACCTTCTTTAATACAAAATGGATGAATAAAAAGTAAAAAAAGTGGTCTTCATTACATATTTCTATGAAACTTAGTAAAAGTGTCCTGCTATGATCAGAGTCTATTTTATTGTTTATGACAACAGAGCAGAGATTCTGGTCACTGACTTGTGTGTTGGGTGCTTTCAAGTTTCAGGAACATAGTAAATTGAAGTTGAGTTCCCTAGATAAAAATTTAAGTCAAGGAATAACTGGCCATGAAGAGATTATATTTGAGTTTATGGCTTGGGCAGACACAAGTCTTTAACAGTACCTGCTTATTCCATCTCCCTTAGAATCTGTCCCAAGAGGACGAGGAGACACAGGATGGATATAGACACCCACTGCGCCAGTGGCCATGAACAGTATTATTGCTGCAGGGGAGGAGTCTCAGGAAGTAGAAAATATACCAGCAGGAATTTTTTTGACTGACTCTAGATCGAATGTAATGTCCTGTGAGGTTATGGTCTTCTGTTTGATTTTACAAAATAGCCTATGTCATGGTGAGTCTGATTCTGATACCATTGTTGGTTTACTGTGATGATTCTCTAATCATCAAGGAGTGAGGCAGATGGAGAATGAGAGAGAGAGAGAGACAGAGAGAGAGAGAGAGAGACAGAGACAGAGAGAGAGAAGTTGGGGTAAGAGAAATCTTCAAAGAATCTTCTGTGCTCTTGTATATGCAAATTCAAGAGCTCATAACTCTGCTCAAGCTCATGGTTCCCAATTTCCCTGGTCATATTAGGAGAGGAGCTATATGACTGCAGAGACTGTGGTTTTCTCTGAGGGTCACAGACCAGAAAAAGCCTGCTTTTCTGTCAGTAGATGGCTCTGTTCCTTTCTTTATGGTTCTGACATGCTCTTATTGTTATCTTTCCAAAAAAGAGAGGACTTTCTAGATATAACACAGCATCAGAAACTACAAGATATTTTGCTCACTTCTTCATTTCAATACCTGTCATATTATTTAATTGGTTCTGTCTTAGGTGACATTAGACAATAATAAACCAATATTCTGGTTTAGAGATGTAAATTGAAGTTGAGTTCCATGGATAAAAATTTACGCCAAGGAATATCTGGCGATGGCTGAGATTATATTTGAGTTTGCTTTGAACAGATACAAGTCTTTAACAGTACCTGCTTCTCTGTCTCCCTTAGAATCTGTCCCCACAAGAGGATGAGGAGACACAGAATGCATATGGACACCAACTGTGCCAGTGGCCATGAACAATATTAGTGCTGCAGGGGAGGAGATTAACCCATAAAGCAGTGCAAAGTAAATTTTGCACTGTGATCAAGAACTGCAATTACAGTGTATACAAATTCTCACTCGTGCTGTGATCTGTAGCTAAAATTTCCGTGACCCTCACCTACAAATGCTGTGTCCCATCACTTTATTCCAGTCCTGCTGACATCAGGGATTTGGTCTTCCACACCTGTAAGCTCAGCTCTGTCTTTTGCTCTACCTGTCATTCCATATAATATGCTGCATGACTACTGAGTTTCTGTGGTTTTTGTTTGTGCCCTTCTAATGTCTTTATGTAAACTCAATCATTACATTACTAATGTCCTGCTACCTGTGAGTCTCCTTGTTCCCCAACATACATATCAGTGTCACCAAATAATTTTGGATCCCAAAAGAACACAGTTGTCAAAGGCTGCTATGGGGTTAGGGATCCTTTCACCAAGAGAAAGAAAATTCTTAAGAGCATTGTGATGAGGCATAATTCATGCTAAAATACAGGGAAGACATGTTGGGGGTTGTACTGATGAGCCCCTAAAGATGCATTAACTCTCAAATAGAATGATGGCCCAGAAAATGGTGCTTAGGAAACTGCTATGAGTTGCAGAAAGACACAGATATGGAGGCAGAGATACCAGATATGCTATTAGCGCAGCAAACCTAGAGTCTCTGTCCCTCAGTGCAGGTTGCAAGTACAGACATCTTGTCTACCCCCAGCATTGGAAAGCCAGTCACTTTTTTCCTACTGGTGCAGCTGGTATCACTTTGGTGGATGGTTCATGAATCTACAGACACATGATTAAAATTCAATATATATGTTTTCAAAATATTCTTTAAAATTTTCATTTAAAGCCATATTTTTAGGAAATAATGATCCTGTAATTTGTGATATTAAAACATTGGTAAAATATATGTGATAAAATCTAGTTATTTAAAACTAATTAGTATTGTTCTCAACTTTGATACTATTTTTTATTATATACTGAATATTTTTAAAACTTTTTTTGGTATTCTTTGTACTACAAGATCATATTCTGTCTCTTGTATATGGCTAAAGTAAATCAAATAAAATTCAGTTTTAGGATTTGGACCCACTTAAATTTAACATCATTTTTGATAATCTTAAGAAACAGTAAAAATTTTTCCCAGAAATCATTAATTGAAGAATATTTTACCTACTTTTCTACTTAAAGCATGGACACTTTTATGTTTCCTGAGACTTCACACATTTAGGATGAAGAATAAAGCATTCATATTCCAATTTTGAATGACAAATTATATTTATTAAACTGAATGACCCTTAGCAACTTTTCCAGAACAATATGCAGAATTCTGTAGTATTTACACAAGGTGAGCAGCAGTTGCACAAGAGTCAGAATGAAGCAAAGACTCACTTTGGGGGCTCAGAGGTATCAGTGTGATTTAATTTGCAGCTCTAAGACCTGATATCACCAGTGATTGCCATGCATTCCCCCTTGTTCAACCCTCGACACTTTATTCCTAAGGGCTTCTCCTTCAGACCTCCTTGGGTTCTCTAACTTGTCTACTTTCCAGGAGTGGTCTTGCTCTCCCATTCTGACTGTTTGTATTTTTACCCTGTGGTCTTTCTTTCACAATCCTAGCAAACACAATCCTAGGTCACAGTCATTCTCTATAGAACCATTCTCTTTACTCTTGTAAGCTACCTATTTAACTGCTTCTTTTTACTCTTTAGTCTCTTATTTAAATTCATTGATTTTCATTTACCAAGAAAATTTTCACATAGTTGAGCCACATTTTTCAATTATACAATATAATATATATATATATATATTACATTTAAAATGACTTGTCAAACATCTCTCCATCTATTTTTATGTAGAAGACTAGTTTATAGTTTTATTTATTCCCAGTAACATTATGCATTACCAAATATGTTTACTACTTTGAATACATTTACACGCTATTCTTGACACTCCTGAAGAAAATTGTAAAAGCTGTCCTTTGCCACTCTATTTAGGATGTGTAATAAAATTACAGTTGATATTGGTGCCTAATGCAACCAAAATGATAGGAAAATTAAAACATTAGGGTTTACTGTCAGTCACAGTACTCACTGGTTCAAAGATCCTGTTGCTGCTGGCTCTCCCGCACTGTCAAAATGACTGTGAAATGTAAACATACTGAATTTATTCAGTACGTCAACTCAGCCATAAAGAGGCAACCAGAGACAATCACAAAAACTAGAATTCAAAACTGATTAAGAAATTGGCAAGAAGTATCTGGAAGGTTTTTTGAAAGTATATGAAGAGGTTTATCAGGATTTTGTTTTAAATATTCACTGTATATTTTTATCTCATCTTGGCATGATCTTGAATAAAGTTTGCATCCTATGTGACACACGCTAAGTTGTCTAATTCAGCTTTTTAAGAAGTCTATATGACAGAAATATTAATTTTCGAGTTTAGTCTTCTTGTAGCATAATCATTAAAAGATGACTCTAGTTTTTCTTTGAAATGAAGTGTGATGGAAAAAGTACCAAAGAAATGATAGACAAGAGGAGAAATGTCTTTTGCAAATGGGCAAATTACCAAGAGATTGGGCGAGGTGGAAAGAAAGGATAAAGGGTTGGAAGAAAGGTGTGGAAGAGCAATTGAGATGAGTTGTGTACATGGACCACCTCTCAATGAGGAATGACATCATTATGTCCTGCAAAAATATATAAAAACATTGAAAAAATGATTGAGATTTTCTTCAAACACTGGCAACAGCAGTACTCTTTCACCTGTTTATGAAGAAAAAATGAATTTTCAATCAGAGTTTTAGTATGTATTGCATATGTAACACAGGACAAACAAATACAGAAGAGAGAAAAATAAAATGAGGACACACTGTCTACTCTCTACCTCACATGTTCCATTTTTGCCAGTCATTTGGCCAAAATCTGAAAGAGTTCTCTTCAGTTTTACTGTCAATGCTCATTGGGCTGCTCCTTAATGTGGGCATCGTCTGTTCTCAAATGAGAGGTAAAGGTGTCAACACGAAGACGAATTTTGAAAAAAGTTAATCTTGGTAAATTTTTCTCATATTTTGCTTTTCTTCTTTGACTGCCTAATATTAATAATATTCCCAAGTTTTAGTTTTGGTTGTTGTTATTCTTTCCATAAATTCTTAGAATTTTCCCACCGAAGTAGGCTGTAGTGTGCAGATTTGATCTTTGCTGCCATTAGAAATATACATATTATTTTGACTCTGTTCAAGACTGATTTTCTGTATTTATTTTGGACACAATCACTGTATTCACATAGATCAATTTTAATGGATGCAAATTATTGAAACATTTAATAGTGTAGAACGTGTAGCATATGGAATTGATATAAGAGAAACATAGAAAGGGAGGATTTGTAAGAGATGCATGTGTTTGTACAGATCGAAAATGTAGGAAAAAAATTGTCCATGCAATAATAAAGGAAAAAAAATATCAGAACTGACTCCCACATCTCTAGACTGAAGAACAAAACTGCACAAATCAGCCTCACATCTAAGTGAGGTACATAGGGAGTATGGATGGCTCAGAATAGCAGAACTCTTTGTCACTTAAAGTCCACTGGATGCTGATTCTGGCAATGAGAGCCACACTAATTTTTCAAGTCACCAGAAAGCTCAGTTTCTTTTGCATTATTAGAGCTTTTCATCGGAGGCATAGTGTAGATTCACTTGAATCGCAGAAATTATGTAATTATAACAAGTAGAACCCTGGTGAATGACTGAGCTTTCACCAACAAGATAAAATGTGGGAAAGAGGAGATTAGAGAAGCCTTTTGAAAATAGAGGGCAAGTAATTGTCTAAATTCCATGAAGGTATTACATATAAAAAGGAAGATGAGGAGCAAGTTAACTGCCACCTGTGAATTTGACTGGGAAAACCATCAATTTAAAGTACATGAATCAGTGGAAACTGGGAAGATTTGAAATGAAGTGAGACACAAGGCCATTGCCAGTGGATCTAGGAGGAGAGAATATCACAGGGGGAAAAAAAGCAAGAAAGGATTGACAAGTGTTTAGAAAAAATGCAATGAATTGGATGTACCCTCTCAAAATTTATATGTTGAAATCATAATTGCCACATCCTTGAGTTAATGTGAAATGATGATGGAGACTTGGGGAGATAATCAGGATCAGATGAGGTAACAAGGATGAGCTCCTCATACGGTCATTAGAAATGAAAGAGTGGATCAAACTACCTGTGTCTCTCCATGTTACATCTTTCCCATGTTAGGATGAAATACAAAATCCCTCACCAGTTACTAAACAGATGCTGAAACCATGTATTGGATTTTTTCATTTCTAGAACTGTAAGAGATGAATTTCTTTTGTTGAAAAATTACACATATAGTAATTAAAAAATTCAGGCCCTTAAATTTAGAGACCCAAACTATAACTGAGCATCTGAGATGAATATACACATCTCAGATGAAGAAATATAAAGAGCAAATAAATACATGAAAAAAGTTCAGCATCACTGATCATTCAAGAGATGAAAACTATAACAAACACTGAGATTACACCTTCCCACTGAAATAATGGTTTTCATTAAGAAATGAACCAATAACTAAGGTTGGCAGGACTGTGGTGAAAAATGAACCATTATTCATTCTTGGAAGGTGTATTGACTAGGGAAATCACTGCGGAAATTAGTGTAGAAATTTCTCAAAAACCTAGAAGGAGAGGCTACAGTTGACCCAGTTACTCCCCTTCTAGATATTTTCCCATAAGAATTAGAAACATCTTACGATAGGGATATATGTGCCCCCATGATTATAGAACAATTTGCAATAGCTAAATCTTTGAAACAATTTAAAGGCCAGTAACTAATGAATGGATAAAAAAGATGTGGTATTTTTATGCGATGGAATATTCCTCAACTATCAAGAAGCATAAACTCCAGGTTGGTATATGTAAATGGATGCAACTAGAGACCATAATAATAAGTGAAAAAAACCAGTCTGGCATGTGGAAACATTGTATTTATTGTCTCCCCAGTATAAGAAACTGAAAGAGCAAATATTGTGAAAGGTAAAAACCACTGCTCAAAAGGATAAAGAAAACATGGATGGAGAAAGGAGAAAGAAGGAAGAAGGAAACAAATTTATATACAAGCTTAATTCTGTTCATTAATGAAATAGAAGAGTTAGTGCTCATATTGTTTGGTCAATTATGCATGTCAGTATTCAGTAATCTGAGCAAGTATTTTGAAGATTACAATAAGGAAATATAATAACTATTGTTAAATTCTTATCATGTTAAAAAAACTATGATTTCTCATTGTTTTTTATTCTTTTATTCACAGTAAAACTAAGAAGAAACACTCTAATTTTTAGTTATGAGAACATAAAATGAAACCAAGATGAAATATTACATATGATATCAGAGAAAAATATAATCTGAGCACTCACTGAGCAAGTTTCAGGTACCTGTACTCACAATCACTCCTGTATAATTCTCAGCCTTCCTTCTTGAATGTTTTCAGGGTGTCATGTTGTCTAGAGTGAATAAAATGAGAGATTTAAAGTGATGTGTCAGTGTTATTTATCAGTGTCTTTATTTTCCTTAGGTGCAGCACTTAACAAGTCAAGGCTTTTGAACTCAGACCTAAATGATTCCCAGAACCAGCCACAGATGCTGTGTGCTCTACAGCTGTGTACAGACAGCTGTGTACAGACAGCTGTGTACAGACAGCTGTGTACAGAAAGGAAGATACCTGCTGAACCTCAGTGAGCAGAGTTCTGGAGAGGTTTGTGATGCGTATGTGTAGATTTTTCATGATGTAACACTCTAGCTGTTAGTCACTGTATCATACAGAAGTTATACAATGTATGCGGATAATAAATCTATATCCATTTCCAAAGAAGAGAGTGCATCCCATGAACTTTCTCAGCAGCCAGTCACTGAGAAGCATGAGAATTTCTCTTGGTCTTCACCAGAACTAAGATATCTAATTAAAAATATAACAGTTTGCAGTATAGCCACTATGGGGGCTTTTCTTCTGTCTTGTTTTTGAAATCCAATAATGTTTTACTGTTTTGTTTTATTTAATTTCATGTTGGACTTATTCCATGTTCTATTTCATTGTTTGTACATTGTATTCTATGTTGATTTTATTAAGTGCGATGGAATAGGGAGCAATATAGAAGATAACAAAAGGCATTAAGTTAGCTATTTTTGATTTCATAGTGTCCTGTTTTACATTCCTGTATCACTTTCAGAGCTTTGTTTTTATTGACTATCTGTTGTTTTATCTTGTTTGATTTTATTCTGCTTCGAAAGCATTTTATAAAATAAATTATTATTCAATCTAGTAAAAGCATTGATAAGTAGTACCTCTGAGGTTTTCATTTAATAAGGAAAACACTAAATTACAAATCACAATGTAGGACAAACATGCACACATTAGTTAAGAAAGTTTTGCTTTCATACTTGGGCCTTTTTTCTACATAGGTTTAAAAATCATTGCAAAATGAGACAACTCTGTGAGACCAAGCAACACTGACCACCTGCCTGGGAAATGTATATTCAGAGCTGGAGCACTGTGGGAGGAGGCTCTTTTCACTGGTGACAGTAATAGTTCATAGAATCCCCAGCTACTGCTGTTGGCCCTCCATTTATCCACTTTATTCAGTTGCCTGTCCTGTTTCATGATCCTGCTCTGTTGCTGTTCCATGAACCATGGTCATCTTAACAAGATGTAATTTATGACAAGGAAACACATGTGAACAAATATGGCTAATAAAATGTATGTGCCATTGCTATTCTAAAGCTTTCTAGTGTTTTTAGTACAAAGTGTATAAAATGTATGTGCCATTGCTATTCTAAAGCTTTCTAGTGTTTTGAGTACAAAGTGTATGAGCTGCCATGCATGTATTCTGTGTCCTTCACTTGTTCATTAATTAAATCATATTCTAGTCTACTTTGTATGCTTTAATCTTGTAACTTGAACAACTATTTCCAAGATGCCAGTATGCAATTTAATCTCTGTCACTTTGCCCAGCAAAACCATATGTTTTAGGAAAAAGATAAGAGTAAAGCATAAATAAAGAATAAAAAACTAAGCATAATGAGTGGTGCTCTGCCTGTAGTGGTTCCAGTTTGTTTTCAGGTGTGGGATCAACTCATCACTGGATCATATGTTGGGTGGTTTCTAGCTATAGAGACATGGTAGATTGAAATATCAATGTATTTAATAAAAATACGATTTGAGTAATTGCACAAAAATGAATCTACATTCAAGTTTATGTATTTTCTGGGTAACAGAAATGTTCAGTTGCCTGAACTTGTTCCCTGTTCCTATGAATTAGTCCATATTGATGAAGGAGTGGATACTAAATGGACCTGGACTCTATTCCCTCACTTGCTCTGGGTTATGGCTCTGCTGCAGGGGAGAACGGCTAAGAGGGAATGGAGCAGGAATAGCCACAGTAATGCAATTTCCTCATTTATTATACACTCCTTGCCTTAAAATGACAGTTCTAGGAGGTTAGAGGTTCTGCTCAGTGCTCATAATGTCATCTGTTAAGAGAGTCCTGGCACTGATACTCTTAATTTTGTACTATCATATAGGAAATAACTATACTGTTATTTGCATGATTTGACAAATATTTTAGGCCGTATGCAGGCATCTGTCGGAAGTAACTGGTGCCAGCCTTTTCTCATGACTCAATGCAATTCACAAACTGCGGGTGAAGAGAATAAGAATACAAGAAGCCAAGACCTCCCTGTGAGTGGGTGGCATGTGCAGACCACTAGGGGGAGAAACAGACACCAACCACTTCAGGCACACAGGCTGGGAGGCAAGAAGAGCCAAGGTCCTCCCATACCACCTAAGTGACCGGGAGATCTGTATAAACACGACTGTAATGAGAGCTATTGGGGTAAAATACAATTTAAGGCTTGTAGCATTTAGTGTTTCATTGAGTGTGCAGGCCTAAGGCTGGCAGTCTGATCATCTATTCTGAGAATTACAATGTGGAATGTAACATCTAGGGGAATCACCTTCTGAAGGTGGTAGCCATTGTAAATTTCCTACTATATTGCTTTGAAGTTCTGTATCATTTCCACTGGTTTGTTGGTTTGATTTTATTCTGTTCTGTCTTGATTTTATTATATCCAATGGTGTGGGCAGATCTTTCAAGGACAACAAGAATAAGTACGGTAGTCATTTTGGATTGACTATTACCTTGTTTTAAAATACATTATTGCATTCATTGTTTTGTTTTTATTGGTTGTATTTATTTCTGTTTTGCTTGATTTTTAGTATGTATAAAGGCATGAGCAGCTATTTTGAAGATAACGAGAATTAATGGCAACCATTGTTGATTTCCTATTATCTTTTTGAAGTCCTGTTTCACTTACACAATTTACTTTTTCTCATCTGGTTCCGTGTTATTTTGTTTGGTTTTATTCTCTCTAAAATATAATTTTTCAAAAATCCCCAAAGATTTTAAATTTCATTTTCAGTAAATTGAAGAATTGCCTTATGACATGGGAGATCTAGTTATTTCACTTAAAACCTACAGGAGGAGCTCTGGTGTCTCAGGTCTGTTGGAGTCAAAGAAATTTCATTGAATGTGATATGTTCATTTAAAAAGTGATTCAAACTGAATAGTAGCAACAGGGTGATTCACAAGGACATGATGACATCTACTTAGTGTATGTTTTTTCATGAAGGAAACACTGGAGTGCTGATTTGGGTGTGTTGAGATGTCTAGGAGATAGATATCTAAGAGGAACATCACATATGTATTGAAAATAGAAAAAAGCACCTGAGACAGAGATATGAATTGTGTGCTCCACTACTCTAGCAGTGGCATAAATATATTCAGTATACTGAATTCATGCATATATGTTTCAATAAAACTTTAAAATCATTTGGTGACATGAGCAAAAAATGTAACAATACACTTGTGGTTTGCATATTGACTGCAGCTCTTTTGTAAGAGATATCAAAATTTTGTGAAGGATTATACTTTGAATGATATATCTTGACACACAGGGACACATAATCACATTTCCTGGGATAAAGGCATTTTTGAGTTCTCTTTCTGGTATTTAAAGCAATAGCTCTGCACGCTGCTCTAACATTTTTTACACTGTATGAAGTTTTACACTAGCTCCGGAGGCCAAGGCTGCCCTCTGACAGCTCTATTCACAGAGTTTATCAGGAGACTACAGTGCTGAGTGGCTCAGAGAGCTGAACTAAGGCAGGATGGGGTCACAGTGCCCACTGCTCCTCTTTCTGGTACTCTGAGTCTCAGGTGCGAAGTTTACAAAAGTTATTATGTATAAGTAAACAATGACATTATCACATGGGAGGGAAATATTGTGTAAACCTTTCTGATTTTTGATAAATAAACTCAATATTTCTGATTTTAATACATTTGAAATATGACATGAATTCCTAATTACAGGCACCTGTGGTGACACCATGCAGACACAGTCTCCAAGACAACTGGCTGTGTGCAAGAGAGAGGGCCACCATCACGTCCAAGCCCATGGTTGTTTATTAAGCTCCAACAAGAAGAACTACTTGTCCTGGTACCAGAAGAAACAAGGATAGGAGCGTACACTTCTCATTTCCTTGGCATCAATTGGGCATCTTCCTGGTTCAGCAGTAGTGGACTGTGAGACATTTCAGTCTCACCATCATCAACCTGCAGCTGGAAGGTGTGGTAGATCCAGCTCCCAAGGTGCTGCGGACTGAGACACAAACATTCCCAGGCTGCAGGTCAGGGATTCTTTGCTGCACCAGGGCCTTAATGTTCAGCCCTGTTTCTGTCTCATTTGTCACACAAGCTATGTCTCCCCATAATCATGGAGGAATTTGCAAATCTCAAGGGAAGAAGAAGAAGAAAAGCCTATTCTGGGTCCTTTTTACAAGGAACCATGACCTGATTACACTGTAATCACCTGTCATGGCCTTGTGCTACCACCTTCAGGAGGTTTTGCAACACTTGAGACTGTGTTTTCCAGACAGATGGATTTATCTTTCTATGCGAATTAAAGCTTCACCTCCATCTTTCAGAGAAGGGGCAGGTGCGTTCATCACTATGCCTGATGATACTGAGCATCCCTATTTTAAGTTAATTTAATTTAATTTTTATTTATTTTTGGTTTTGGTTTTATTCTTTTATTGTTTCTTTGCCAAATATCTTGGGAAATTAGGCCATACACATTTCACATCTCAGTGATGTGCATCATCTTGTCTCTGTTACTCTCTCACTTGGGCTCTTTCCCATATTCTCATTTGCTTATTTTCAAGCACTTCTACATCTGACTGAAGTCCACTTCTCTCCCTCATCCACTGTCTGGCAGGGTTTTCCAATCAGCCCCTCCCAGGCTGAATTTCTGCATTTTTTTTGTGACCTTTATTGTAATACTGGATTCTCTCCTCCAGTTTGATTATCTATATAACACCTATCTGCTACCATCCTCATATCCTGCATCCGCCTCCCCATCCCTCTGTAAGCATAGCCCAAGGTGCTCACCCCTGTCCACAGATCCCAGTTACCTCTGTGGGTGTGGCCAGCATCCATGAGACTGTGACCTATAAATCTTGGATCATCCACAGACTTTAAATCATTTCACCCTTTCTCTCCTCCTATTATCTGACTTTCCTTTCCTATTTTCAAATGTAAGCACTTAATTTCTTGTGGATCTGCCATATGTGGTGCACTGTTGTAAGTAATTAATGATATTAAAATGATACTATGCCATAATTCAATTCTTCATATCTTTGGAAAAATAGAGGCCTTCAAATGCATGTCTTCTGACTAGCACATTAGGTAACAGAAGAATCTTTTAGGATACCATTCAAATGTGGATTCGCTCATTCTAAGTGAAGGAATGGTGCTCTTAAGACCAGGTCACACCTAGATTATACACTTTTACTAGAAGACTAATGATTCTAAGATTCAGCCAATCAGCATCAATCATGTTGGTTTGAAAGAAAAGAGTATGAGTTCAAATCAGACATCCAAAGACTTGGGGGCTAAAAAATAGAATTCAAATTAGTTTTTCATGCCTCAATTTAGTTAAGTGTATAACTATATGCAAATTAGATACCATTTCTCTGATGATGAAAACAATTAAATAAGATATTATAAAATATGCTTTGGTATGTGGTATATTTTAAACCACAGTTTATCTCCTTTATGTACTTATCTATGTTCTATATTTGCAATTTTGATTCCTTGCCAAATATCACAATTGATACAGCCTTTTACAGATAATTGTCCAGATATAAGGTTCCTTAAGTTTCAGACAGAAAGATTAATTTGTCTGACTTCCAGAAAGTTTCTGTACTACAGATGGAAACTGTGTTTCAACTTTTTAAAATATCTCTTATGATTTCCAATTTCCAGATATCATACTAGGATGCTTGTTTATCAAATACTTTGTGGGTGCCCAGTAATTGGAACAAAACATGATGGATGGGTAAAGTCTGAGATGAGCAACATCTAGAGATTGGGAAGGTAGATCTTTTGGGTTTGAGATTTACTGAAGGACATTTCAAGTAGTCATCCTTACAAGCTTTATATTCAAAGGAACTACCTTACGTTCTGTCCAGTAGAACTTTCATTGCTAACCTGTTCCAAGTAGCATCATCACAGAATTACTTAGCTGTTCTAGACTATAACTGTGTATCACTTCAGAAAAGAAGAATTAACATGTCCCACTCCTGTAATAATTTCTAATTTGTATAAAATGTTGAAATCCCACGTGGGTATGTAAGCCAGGGAGCACCTGCACCCTGCTTATTTGCATATCGCTGACTTAGAAACCACAAAATGTTCAGAGATCATTTTAAGAGGTGATTTCAAGATATGTTTTTAGGGTAAGAAAGAGCTCAGAAAACACAATGGATTTTCAAGCTCAAATTCTTACTTTCCTAATGTTCAGTGTCACATGTAAGAAAAAAGGAAACTCAGTGGAATATATTTTTGATTCAAAAATTGAGATTAAGGCAGAGTTTTGGTTAGTATTCCTGTGTATTGTGTCATATGACATCCCTCTCTCTCCATCTGTACTAACTTCTATCATCTCTTTTCATCCCCCATCCATGACCATAGTGTCCCATGGGCAGATTGTTCTCCCCCAGTCTCCAGCATCCCTGGCTGCATCTCCAGGGGAGAAGGTCACCATCACCTGCACAGCCAGCTCCAGGATAAGCACTAGCAACTTCCACTGGTAGCAACAAAAGCCAGGAGCCTCTCCACAGCTCCTGGTTTATAGCACATCAAGCCTGTCCTCAGGAGTCCCGGCTCGCCTCAGTGGGAGTGGGTCAGGGACTTCTTTCTCTCTCACAATCAGCAACGTGGAGGCTGAAGATGTTGCAACCTTTTACTGTCAGCAGTGGAGCAGTAACATAGCCACAGTGATACAGACTACAACAAAAGCTCCCTCAGCTCCTCAAGGCCCTGCTGCTGCTTCTTCAGATTGTGACATGATTAGTGGCTTTAAATGAGACAGAAAGTGCAGATTCTTTTCTAGTAGAGGAGCCAAGCATGATTGGGTTCCCCCAAGAGGAAGGGAGATGCACAGGTGGGAAACATGGGATGGGGTAAAGTAGGAGTCTCTGTTCTGCACCAGCCTGTTCAGAGAATCCTTGGAGGGCTGCAGTGCAGATCTCCTGAGTGGACTCTGACTCTCAGTTTAAGGTACTGGACTCTGGAACCAACACTGAGGACCTTGGGGAAACCTTGCTTCCTGGACTCTTCCCTATTTCATGGGGACTAATGATTAAAATCTAAAAGGATTGAACCAGAGTTGAGTAAAACCTAAGATACAGTGACCTTGTTCACTAGGTGAAGAACTACAGACTTTAAGTCATCTTCAGTCCTGGCTTTTGAGAACAGCAAAATCATTTTTACTGCATTTTTTGTTGTATCCCTGTTGAATAATGTGGGTATAACAAATATGAAAAGGTGTAAGGAATCCAAATTATGACAAAGTTCTTTCATTTGTGGTCCCTTCTTATAGTTTCTAGCCCTTCTTTGAAGGGCTGAACCCAGAATAAATATGTGGAAAGTGAGACATCTTCATCCTCGTTAGCAGTAACTCTGGCTTTCTGACCCATCCCGAAAACATCAGCAATAGAGGTGGAAACTCACTAGCTCAGCGATGAAGAGTGTACTCTTTAGATCAAAATGTTAAATATATTACCTTAGCTGAGCTTATTGAAATTAGAGGGAGAGAGCATTCATAGACAGAGGAAGGTCGATTGCTTAGCTAGAAATACAGTGTTAGTGATGACAAATTTCAACTGTTCTTATAAATGAGGACTGCGCATTGTCTAGATTTTCATCTTACTTTACTTTTACATCACAATCCTAGAGACTCAGCATAAAACAAGTAATTCTGAGCTCAGTAATATGCTTTTTACCATGTTCTTATGAACTTTTTTGGTTTTGGATGTTGGATGACACTACTCAGCCCCTGTTGAGATGGAAGAGAGTTTAGAAAACAATATAATGACCCAGGGAGAGGAAAAAATGACACTGCTTTTGTGGCACAATGAAATGATGCACCCTCTTGGTCCACAGAATAAAGCACATTCTCTGCAGGCAAATCTGTGCACAAGTAGAGAGATAACATGTGTACACTGTCCTCATTTCAGTGATGTGTATATTTCATATACTGACACCATATGTAGGGCTGTCAACTAAGATTTCCATTTCATATTCAAATCCACATATAACATATATAAAAGTCTTCTGTATTTGATTTACTGTCTTGAAAGAGTAGAGTTTATTAAAAATATGCTACATTTGCAAATTTTCCTGAACAAAAATAATAAAAATACAAACGTTAGGTTGATTTCTGGCTCTTTCCTAAGTGTGCCACAATATAACTTTCCAGTATGCACCTTCACAAAGTTGGGTTTGGGAATCGAAACTTTCACAGGTGCCAGGATTTAGTAGGTGTAGGAGAAATTTCAGGTGCAGATATCAAAAAGGCAAGAGCAAGAATCTCAGAACCTCAGGAGTCATGTAGCCTATTATGGAATGACATGCAGAGCAAAAGACAAAACTGAGTTACGGAGTGGAAGACCTAGTCCTTTATGTAAGCAGGAGTAAAAGGAAGTGATGGGGCAAAAACCTTTGAAAGTGAGGGCCACAGAAAGCTGAGCTGGAGATGACAGTTCACATGGGACTTAACCCTGACCATGGCACTAGTTCTCCTTTGCATTGCTTTATGGGTTACTATTACACTACTTTCACTACTGGTCTTTTCTTTTCCAAGATATTCAAAGACTGAAACAGAGACACAGACTCTCTGCATTACATAATGCACACATATATCAAAATGAAGAAGCCAGCAAATATCCTTGTGGTTTCTGATGCTGTGGTATATTTTTTTGCATTCCTTCTTCATCGGGAAAACCACACTAAGAGTGTGTTATATGAAAAGGCATGGAATAGATCCCTCAAAATTAAGGAAAGCAGACTAATGTATACCAGTGAGACTTAGAAGCAACCCCAGTCTCTAATGTTAAATAGGTGCTCTCCGAGTGTAATCAGGAAACCTGGGAACTTGGTGCATGTGCAGAGATATAAGCCCTGAGATGCATCCATTCTTATCCATTGCCAGAGGATTTTCATATATTAGCCCACTCTGTGATATTCTCATATTCTCTCTCTCTCTCTCTCTCTCTCTCTCTCTCTCTCTCTCTCTCTCTCCTTTCTCTCTCTCTCTGTCTTTCTCTCTCTCTCTCTCTCTCTCTCTGTGTGTGTGTGTGTGTGTGTGTGTGTGTGCATCTACTTTTCCTCTCTGATGATAATAGTTAAGCCAAAACCTTATCAATGTCAGACTCACCAAGGGGATTTTCTATAATGAAACACAACACCATTTAATTCCACACTCTAACAAACTATACCATTCCTGTGGGCCTATCCTTCCCCCCTGAGACTCCTCCTCTTGAGCACCAACACTGTTGGGACAGAGGGACAATATATGTCCACGTCCACTCAATGACTCTTCAATTTCCTGTTAGGACAGTGTCCAAAATAGTGAATATGAAGACTGGAATTTCCTCAAAACATAAACTCAAATATAATCACACTTATTATCTGTTATTCCTTGATCCATCTTTGGATCAAGGGCACTCAACTTCAATTTAATGTATTTCTGAAACTTCACACCACCCAACATGCAATTCAGTAACAAGAATCTCTGCTCTGTTTTCATAAATGACATCAAATAGACTCTTATCATACCACAGCACTTTTTACTATTTTTAAAATTTATATCTAATGAGGAGCACTTTCTTTACTGTTTACTCCTCTATTTTGTCTCAAAGCAGGAAGTTTTCCTGAGCAAAAGATTAAATTATTCAGTTTTATTTTGTCCCTCAGATCTGTAGACACTAATGCTTAGAGCCATCATCTATTCCTTCTGTATTCCTTAACACACATACTTTATATATTTTTCTCATCACAGATTCTTTCAATTTATCTCCTAAATATGGAAAATGTTACTTTCATTCATGAATTTTAGAACAATTCTGGAATCAAAGATACTTAAAGGAATTTAAGAGTATTTACTAATAGGACAGAAGGCAAGTAAAGGACTATTGCCACAAATGACACCAAGAACACTCTGAAAATACCCGCATGCTTCTTTTTGTCCTCTCAGCACAGACTTCCTCAAATGCTGCCTCTGTGAACTAGAAGCATAACTTAAAGACCTGGTAACCTGTACTGTAAGAGTTAATGTAACATGTGTTCTTTCTGATTCATCTGTAAAACCCTAAATGCAAAATGTATTACAGATGTCGAATCAGATTCATTTTAGTATTTCAATAATTTCTCCATTTTTGGATAGCAAAATATCTTAAAGGTAGTAACCTGCTGTCCATAGAGAAATCTGTGCTCTTTAATGGATCTGGCAACACTGGTGGTGTAGACACTGGGGCTCTCCTGAGTTAATGACAGGAGCCTGTCCTGCACCTGTGCCAGGCCTGCTGATTTGCATGTGACCACAGCACGGCCCCTGCCTTGAGGACTACTTAATAGACCAGTCACACCCTAATCAGGAGTCTCTTCCAGTCCCGACACAGTGCAGACATGAGGGTCTCCAGTCAGCTTCTGGGGCTCCTGCTGCTCTGGATTCCAGGTAAGGAAGGAGAACAATGGAAATTTCCTCAGACTAACTTAGCCAGTGCTGCCTGCTTCTTAAGAAATGCATTCTTTTATCATGTTCAACTGTGTGAATGTTTGCGTTTTTGTTTCCAATGATAGGTACCAAACATGACATCCAGATGACCCAGTCTCCCTCCTCCAAATCTGCATTGATGGCAGAGAACATCACCATCAATGGCTGGCATTTCAGGGCATAAACAAATGGTTACCTTGGTTTCCCCAGAAACCAGGGAAAGCTCCTAAACATCTAATCTACCCTGCATTCAATCTGGGATCTCATGCCCCATCAAGATTCAGCAGCAGTGGGTTGGGACAGATTTCACTGTCACAATTAGCATCTTGGAGCCTGAAGATAATACAACTTATTACTGTCTACAGTATGATAATTTTCCTCCCACAATGACACAAGTCATGACATAAACTCCTGAAGGCGCCAAAGTGTGTGGCTGGTGTCACCATTTGGTCTTTGCATTGTCTCAAAATAGTGAGAGTTTTCATAAAAAGAATTCAGAATTTGAAGATGCTGGGAAATCATGGTAGAAGGAACCAATAAGCTCCTTTTCACGAAAGGTTCTACTCCTCATTCTCATCACCAACAGCAAAGACTTGAGAAACTTCTCTTTATATAAGAAAAGGCAGAGATATGTATAGCTGAACATCTTGGGTTGTGATGTTATTTGGAAGCAAATGAGAAAAAGGAATGTCATCATACATACTCAAAGCAAAATTTATCTTTCTAGGGTAAAATATTTAAGGCATAGTTTTTAAAGGTTTTAGGGTTCATTCAAAGAATTGTAGTGACATGGTCTAAGAATTGTTGGGTGACCCCTTCTCCCTAGAATCCAGAATCATCTGCCACTTAAGACACACAGACACGGGGACAGAGGTGACTGGATAATAAACAGGTGCAGTGCTGCATTCAGCTGAGAGCACCCACACATACACGTCGGCTTTGCCACTTGCACGTTGCCTATTTAGTGCTATTTTTGCCCATTGGTCTCTTATTTATATTGATCAATTTTCAAATACTCTGAATTCCAAGAATAAAATCTGTCTGGAGGAGACACGTCGTTCAATTTTATGTATCAACTGAATATGTTTAAAATGATTTTTCAGGGGCCAGGGATTTAGCTCAGCATCATAAGTGCCTGACTGGAAAGGCAAGGTCATGAGTTTGATCCCCAGTACCAAAAAAAATGTCAAATATATGTACCTCTATTGTTATGTAGCATATTAGTTTATAAATTTCTTTATTCCCAGTAACTTGTTATACATTCCCAAATATTTCTCCTTTATTTATCCCACTTAATCCATTATTATTGGCCTCATGAAGCATTTCTGAAAGTAGTGATTAGTAAGTGTCTTTGAGAGGTGTAATAAAATTACAGTGGATCCTTGTGACTAATGCTACAAATAAAAGGCAGGATCATTAAGACATTAATGTGTATCACCATTCACATTATTCACTGGATCAAAGTCCATGTTACTCTCCATCACTGTCAAAATATCCATGATATTTAAACATACATGTAAGATCATCCATCAGAAAGCAACCAGAGACAATCACAAAGAGGAATTCCAAAACTGATTAAGAAATTAGCAAGAACTATGTATCAGGGATTTTGGAAGCATACAGGAAGTATTTACTGTGAGATTAATTTAAACATACACTGATTTTTTTAAATCATGTCGTGAACATATTTTAGAATAAAGTATGTACCCTACTTGGCTCACTGTAATTTCTCGAATTTGTTTTGGGATTTTGCTGTAAGTCTATATGGCCAAACATCTATTTAAGTGATTAATCTTCTAGTATTGTATCTTAGTCATCAAAAGATGACTCTCTTTTCTTTATGGACTTAAATTTACAGAAAAAGCTCAAGATAAATGATACACAATAGAATATAAAGAGACAGATCTTTGTAAATGGACAAGTTACCTAGTGATTGAAAGAGGTGGGAGGAAAGGTAGTAGAAATCGTTGGAAGTAGAATTGAGATGAGCTATGTACATGCATCCCTTATCCATGAGGAAAGAGATCATTATATCCTGCAGAAATATATAAACAGAAACACAAATTGAATAAAACATTGATTGAGAATTTCTTTAAATACCACCAATCATAATACACTTTTACAAGTTTACACTGAATGAAAAATCAACTTAAAGTCACTTTTTTAGAATCTATTGCATATCTAACAAAAGAAAAACACATAAGGAAGAGACAACATTTAAAGTGAGAACATACTGCCTCCTACCTAGCTCACAGTGTCCATCTTTACTAGTGTTCTGATAGGAAATCGAAAGGATCCTCTTGAATTATTTTATTATCAACACTCATCGCATTCATTGCACTGTGGGCCTTCCTCTGTTCACAAATGAGACAAACATCACAATGAAGAAGAAACTACAAAAAAATGGCTACTAATAAGTTTACATGTCTTTTTGTGTTCACTTCTTTGTCTCCCTATTATTAGCGTGTTAACAATTTTTTTTAATTTTAGTTGTTTTCATATTCTACCTTATTTCTTAGAGTTTTCTTACAGAAAGTAGGCAATAGTGCACTTATTTGATCTTTGCTTCCACTAGTAATGCATGCGATATTCGACTCATTTCAAGAACAATTCCTCCATTTAGATTTGAAATAATCACTGTATTCTCACCGATTTCTGGTTACGGTACAATATCATTACAAGAATGCTCAATAGCATGGAAGAGTATAATGTGGAGTTTATAAAAGAGAAATATAGAAGATTTCTATAATAGAGGAAAGTACTTGTACAACTCAAAAATCCATGAAAAATGAAATTCATTCAGAATTAATGAAGAAAAAATACATCATATTTCCTTATCTCTGGATTGCACAGAGTACCTGTATGAATGAGCCTCACATCTAAGTGAGGTGTATAGGGAATATAGATGGCTCAGAATCACTGATCTCTTCATCAATTTAAAGTTCTCTGAATACTAGTCTGGCAGTGAGATCCACACTAATTTTTCTTGTCACAAAAAATGTCAAAATTTCCTGCATTTTCATTGCTCTTCTTCAGAGGCATAGCATGGTGAGTAGATAACAGAAATTATGAAATTGTGTCAAATAGACAACAAACTAGTGACAGTGCTTCCACAAAAAGGCTAAGATCCAGGCAAAAGAAGCTTATAGAAGGCTGCAAAAATAGAGGAGAAGTCATTGCCTATCTAAGAGTCTATGAAGGTGCTGTGTATAAGGAGGAAGGAGAGGAGCAAGTTAACAGCCACCAGTGAAGCCTGACCAGGGAAAACCATCAATGAGAATCACATGGATCAAAGGGAACTAATAAGAATTGTAAGTCACTGGGACTCTAGGCTATTTAGCGAGTGGATACAGGAGAGAAGATTACAGAAAAAATCAAGGAAATGTTGATAAATGTTTACAAAATGAAATGATTTCCATATGTCCTCTCAAGCTTTATATGTTGGAAGTAAAATGCCCACAACCTTGAGTGAATTACAAATGATGATGAAAATTTGGGGAACTAATTAATATCAGATAAGGTAACAAGCATGAGTTCATCACTGTCACACTAGAAGCGGAAGAGAGAGCAAAGCAAGCTGTGTCTCTCCATGTTATATCTCTCACCAGGACAGGATGAAGCAAGAAATTCCTCACTGGTGTCAAAGAGAGGCTGATGTCAGGTATTCACATTTTCAGCTCCAGAATTCTAACAAATATGATTCTTTTGTTTGAAAAATGTTTACAATATATTTTAATTACAATAACAGATAATATAGGTGGGAGTGGTATGGCATAACTGCAATCCCAGTACAAGGGAGGCTAAAGCAGGATCATTGTAAATGGCAGAGCAGCCTGGGTTACAAAGTGTGCCCTTTTTAGCCTGATCTGCAAAAACACCCTGACTCAAAAAGATGAAAACAAAAAACAACAACAGAAAAAAAAAGAAAAGAAAATGAACCAAGAAGCCAAGGGGGAGACAATGTTGATTATGTGACAGACAATGAGAGAAAAATGTAACTATGAGGACTCAGTGAGAAGGTTTCTGGTCCTGGTACTCACACACACCCTGCGTATTTCCTAGGTGTCCTTCATGATGGAGACATATATTAAGAGTCTTATCTTGCATGGAGTGCATACAATGACAGCTCTAAAGTGAAGAGTCCATGAGAACCCAGGGCCAAAGTTTCTCAACAGTGACTTTATTTTCCGTGGGTGTCAGAAAGCACAAGGCAAGACTTTTGAACTCTGCCCTAAAACACACCTAAGAATCAGACCACAGATGCTGCCAGCTATACAGCTGTGTACAGACAGCAAGACGTCTGTGGAACCTGAATGAGCACCCTCTCTGGAGATGTTTCTGATGAACCAAATCAGACTTTAAATGCTGAAAAATTGTAGGTGTTTTTTTCTGATAAGACATAGAAGGTTGACAATGTAGGGAGGAAATAAATCTATAGCAATTCCCACAGGGCCCAGGGCATCCCAGGAACTTCCAAGGCAGCTGATCACTGGGAATCATGGGAAAACTTCTGATCTTTGCCAGAGAGAAACAAAGTGACTCCCCCCTCTCAGGAGGCTCTGAGATCCTCTGCAGATGGCAGTGGCTGTCTCTTCTCAGACACAGGCTGTGAGGCTGGCATGTGACATCTGTCCTCAAGACTTGAGTCATAGACAGAGACAAAGACTAGAATCAGTTTGTTATTGAGTGTATTGAGAAAACAAGAGACAAAGCAGAAAAGCTCACCTCTGCAATGTGAGAGCCAGGGATTAAATAATGCTGTGAAATTTATTCCATGTTGCCTTGCAAACCCAGGCTCCTAATGAAAGGTAAACACACTGAAGAAACTTCTCATTTGATTTCTTTGATTTGGTTTGCTTCCCTCCTTTGAAACATAGAACTGCAGGTGAACAACAGCTGGAATGTGGGTAGTATCATGCTGACACTCAGTTGCCTGTAGTTTGTTTTATAGAAACTGTACAATTACAACTATATGTAGTTTTAAGTCACTGTGTTAGTGATAATTTTTAAGGAGCAAGAGAAAACAGACAATACAACTTTCATGAATAGTGAACAAAATTGTGAAACTGGAAAATGTAAAAACATGTGCCTGAGCTGTGTCAATATAGTGAAGTGCTGTTTTATTCAAGCTCCATGACCAAGGAGACAGAGATGTGAGGAGGCCCAGCTCAGGGTAGAGGAGGTAAGAAGTGACCCTTCCAATACTGCAGCTGTTAACTCTGAGATTGCAGGATCCCTCTCTCCAAACAGTGTCAGAAAATGTTGAAAATGAAAACCTAAGAAGACTTTGGCCTCATGTACAAAAGGTACAGTACAACAATAACAGTAAAATCGAGTAGCTGTAAAAGGACAAATAATAAGTTTAGAACACAGAACTTGGGAAAGAAACAAAGACAGAGACATCTCCATCAAATAAACAAAGCAACTACATCACAATTCCTGTTGTTGCATAGAACAGCAGAGCATTTTGGTTACCTCAAACACAAATGGTGAAAAAAATGAAGCATTAGTGTGAGACTGAGAGTTTGTATGAAAAAGATAAAAGAATCATTACTAGTCAAACTTCTTTTTTCTAGAATAGACAGAAAAAATTTCTTTAAATTTAAAATTGTTCAGTGGTCTGGAAGATTTTACAGAATCTAGAAATGGCACTGAGAAACAGTAACTCTTATTTTTGGCTTTAACAAGGAAGAAACTAACTTATAAATCATCCTGTAGGACAAACATACTCTCATTAGTTTAGATGTTTTCCCTTTCATAGTTGGGGTACTGTTTCTAAACAAGTGCAAAGATCATTGCAGGAAGAGGAACATCTGTGAGGTTGAGCTTCAGTGAGCAGCAGCCTGGGGAGGTTTTTGTCAAGCCCTGGAGCACCGTGGGAGGAAGCTCTTTACCCTGCTGACAATAATAGGTCGCAGCATCCTCAGCCTCCACAGGGTTAATGGTGAGGGTGAAGTCTGTGCCAGACCCCCAGCCACTGAACCGGTCTGGAACTCCTTGGCCTCTATTGGATTGTCCATCTATCACGAGTTTGAGAGGCTGTCCTGACTTATGTTGAAACCAGTACATATGATTTATACTACCAAACATGCCTCGATATTCCTCAACACTCTGGCTGGCCCTGCAGGAGATGGTGGCCCTCTGTCCTGGAGACACAGACAGGGAGGCTGGAGACTGGGTCAGCACAATGTCCCCACTGGAGCCTGGAAGGATAAACACACACACATAATGGATTGTAACAGATTCACTCAAACATTATGAACTAGAACAACTGTATTGGTGACACCATTGAGGAATCAGAAAGCAAAAGGGAAATTGAAACATGAAATCTATGAGAAATGCTATTTTCCAAATCTTCAAGAACGTGGAGACAAAGAAAATAAAAATGATCATGATAAGTTCACCCAAACCTTGCCATCCCTTAACTACCTGGAGCCCAGAGCAGTAGACACAAGAGGAGGTGAGTTCCAGACCCCATCTCTGAGTCTTGTACCTAAATGTTGATCCACCAAGACCCTGGGAAGCTGCCTTTTAAGATGGTTTGAGCAGCCTGGACCTTTGTGCAAGGAGTGAGCATGCAAATCAGCTCAGGCAAACTCTGCTGTCTTCTTACCCAGAGGGAACTGAGGTTTGTGAAATGTTTCCTAGTGTAGCTTAAGTGCTTTTCTGGGGGAATTTTCACCTGTATCTTTCTATCCTATTCTCCTGATCGGTCTTAGATGATATTTATTCAAGGGTGCTGGGGTTGCTTTACTATAAGGATATAATTTATCTCATAAAAATTTAAACACTGAAATAAAAGTTTCAGATCACCTCAAATAATACATTTCTGCCTGTAAGTATCGTGACACAGGGAAAGCACTAGTGTTATGAACTTTAAAATAAGGTAACTTTTTCAGATAGATAGTGCTAATTGTTCCCAGTATGTAAATTGCCTATAAGTCAAATCTATAAATGCCATGCGGAGATAGAGTTGATGAAAGAGGTAAGCGTGGATCATGGGTGAAGGGTATAAATCTACACTAACCAATGAGCTGGCTTCAGTGTAGATGAAATGTATCTGTCCACCTTCTCAGTCCTAAAACCAGGGTGCTGTCATCACTGACACTCAGGTGCACTCTGGTCCCTTCACAGAGGGGACATTCAGTCCTCATCTTTTTGCTAGTTGATTTCTTTCTTTCATTTTTTTCTTTTTTTATTTTTTTTTAGTTATTGTAGGCCTGAAGTAAGGAATATCCTATTTCCTATTCTACTGCAGAAGGATGCAGTCTCCCCAAAACATGAGCAAGGGCTTGTAAACCAAGTTATATTGACTTTAGACAATGATAGCAATAGAAAGGTTGAAAATTTAGAAACATATCTTGGATACTAAGAGATTATGTAATCAACAGAAAACAAAATCTACAAAATGACTTATTTCATAAACTGCTATATATATATGTATATATAATATATATACATATATTATATATATATATATGTATATATAATATATATACATATATATTATATATATATATGTCTTTAGAGAATTTTAAAATCTATTAGATCCTAGGAAACTTGATCTGTTAGTTAGATATAAAAGAAGAAACAGCATATTGCCATGTACCCTAATATTTTAAAATTCTATTTCTTATTTTTATGTGGTGAACAGAATCTTTGTCCGGATCTCTAAGGAAATTCCCTCTTAGCTGTAAGTACAGCAAAAGCCCAGGGACATTGGAGCCCGCAGCAGCAGCAGGACTGGTCTCATGATTCCTTCAATGAGGATCCAGTCCAGTGGTCCCAGCATATGTGTTGGGCAGAGGTTCAGATGCTCTTACAGTCTCTGCACTGTCAAGCATGACGAGGCTGATGGTATTCTACCTCACTGCTCTCACGAAAGATCAATCCCTTGCAGGATCACAATTTCAATATGGAACCCAGGAGAGCAAGTTTTCACTTTCATGCTTCATTATTACTCCTTTTCGCCGAAACACAGGCACTTACGAAAATAAGAGGAATGGATTAGGGTAAAATTGTGTAGCATTCCAAGGGAAGCAATGTGTAGCTATCTAGTAACATATTCTTAGATGGTGATTCCCACACAGTCCTAGTTCCAGCTTAAAGTGTGGGGAGAGTCTCAAGGCAGCACTGCTGATTTTCAGGACTGATTTTGTTAGATTCTGAGTGTCTCCCAGGAAGTGATCTGTATGTTAAACACTTGGGCCCAGGATAGAACCTTTAGGAAACTTTAAAATGAGGTCTAGTGTGGTTAGTCTGTCACTAAGGCTGTGTGCTACAAGGGAACTGTCACGCTCTGATGCTTTATTCTTGTTTTCTTTCTTTCTTTCTTTCTTTCTTTCTTTCTTTCTTTCTGAAGGGAATGATTTTGCTGTGCTACATGAACCTTCGATGATGTGTCATCTCACCACAGGTTGAAAACAATGGAACCACACTGCAGTAAACAGGAACCCACAAATTTGTGAATCACAATAAACACCCACTCTTTATGAATTTACACATCCGGGGTTTTGTTTCCACATAGAATCCTAATTGACCCTTAGAATGTTATACTTTCACTATATCTCACCAGAAAAGTTGAACAAGTATTTTAAAACTGGAGTAAATCCCAATGACACTCACTTCCCTTGCTGTTAGTGTGATAAATATAATAATCCAACAAAAGCAAAGAGACCAGTTTTCTGCATCTACTGACCATGGAGATTATGCACTAAATGAGAAAAACCTCCAAAGTCATAGTGTGGCACAGGAGTGATGGCTGAGTTTTGTCAGATATACAGTACAAACCAAGAGCAGGAAACACAAGTGAAAAGCCTTCAGTGTCACGAGATGGAAAGCACTTGTCAAGTTTCAGTAAAAGAAAGTCTGGTTGCTGAAAACACTAGCATTGCAAACAAAGTAAGGTCTTTGCATTAGGATTATAGGCAATATGGCATGGGAAAACTCAAGATTTAAGAAGGAGCCATTCATTGCTAGGGCAATGGTGGAACAGTTTCAGTCTTTCATTTGGGAAGGGAATCCTGCTCTTTCCTCATGACCTGTGACCTCATAGATGCTTTACAGAATTTGTTTCACAGTGCTCAGCTGTGGCAGAATTCAGACGCCTCTACAGCCATAACACCAGGAGGCATGTTGACTGCTCACCTGGTGACAGAGCTTGATGTCATTAATGTGGTATTAGTATTATGTAGCTACTATGCAGAATGTCACAGTTGTGCACCAGAGTGGCTTTACCCAGACTGCAAGGGATGATCTGGGAGTCCATGCAATGTGCACTATGAAAGTTGTGCAGAAATCTGTGAACATGAACAAAAATCTTCCGTGCCTCTACAGGGTATTGGAGATGCTGGGAATATAGAACATCTGAGAAAAACAATAGCAAAGAGCAAAGACACCCTGAGAGACACCATCAGGTTTGCAAGTGGAATTACTCTGCGAATGGGCTTCTGAGTCCTCTGAAGTACACATCTCTTGACCTCTTGTGACAGGTGCTGAACTCAGTCTCCCAGCGTGCAGTAATTGTTCTGTTGGTGTTTATGTAGTGCTTTTCCTTTGCATCATCATCCTTCTAGAATGAGACTATTAACCATAAGAAATTGTTTGTTGGAAGTGTTTACCTAGACATTTTATTTTTAGAGGGCCTCACAAGTAAAAGTTTGCCTGAGTCAGAGAAGACACTTTGGACTTGGGGTTTTCATCACTGCTGAAACTGCTGACTCTTAGAGAAAAACTTGGTTTACTTTGCACAATGAGATGGCTCTGAGTCACTTGGATGCCAGGTTTGTAATGTCATTTTTAGATAAAAATTTCTCCCCAGTAGCACCAAGTGTTGGAAAGCTGAATGGATAATGGAGTCAGTATGCTGCTCAGTAGATTCAGTAGAATTCCTTGATGAGATTAGTGAATAATTGCCCTGTTAATAGGTGACCCAACTGGACTTGAGTCCTTGGGGATATTACCTGGGAAGTGGGTGGCAGTCTGAGTCCTCTTTTCTCTCTCCAGTCCATTCCAGTCCATTCCTGTCCACTTGTATTTTGTTCCCGGGATGAGAATCTCAACGGTCAATGGCTTGACTATCTAACAGGGACACAAAAAACAATCAGTGATTTGCTTTATTAGACATGTCTTATTGTGTACAGCTCATTATTGTGCATCTTTTTTCTGAGAATAATTTCCCCATGTTTGTGTTTTCAGAGATAATATCAGGTAGAGGGAATTTCGCTGTTTTTCAGTTAGTTCTGTGAGTTGACCAAAAGTGCAGTTTGTACTGTGGACATGTTGTCTGCGGCAAAGTTTACTGTGGGCAGTGCTATGTACAGGATAATTCTCTGGGTAGCTTGGGCTGACATTGCTCTTGTCCTTTTCTCCCAGGTCTGTGATCAGGAGTGAATGCAGAAAGTGCTTGGAGGGCAGCGTTCAGAGATCTAAGGTTGGGAAACCTGGGTCAAAGAGCATGATAGCTATCTCAGCCCTCACAGAGAATGGAAGAGCTTAAACACTTTAGCACAAAGTCATACTCCCCATGATATAAAACTTAGGATGCCTCCTTCTAAATTTTTTTTGGATCTTGTGAACATGGAACAAATATGGATGAGACCCTCTTCTTTCTCAGCTTCTTTTCTGATCCCAAGTCACTGGCTCATGATGCATCCTAGGCTTTTTTGGTACATTTTCTGTAACCACACTAACTAAGCCCACCTCATGTAATTTACATGCGTGTTTATGTTCAGATTGTGAAAGGAAAATATGGATTGGATTTCAGGCATGAAGATACATCATGGAAAGTAATCTTGCAGCATGGTGGTAAAGGTGTGGAAATCAGTGTAACACTCACTTTTACTAAGGAAAATTTGCAAATTTCACATCAATTGTGCTCTTTAAAATCAGCTACAGTCAAGCTAAATTTACAAAATGCTCACAGAGAAAAGGCCCTACATGCATGCAAACACACAATTCTGATATCTTAATGCATACTCCTCCATATGGTGTCAATACATAGAATATGCACACTACTGAAATGAAGAAAGAGGGCATAATGTGTTTCTCAAAGTCTCTGAGACAGTTATTTAATAAAAATTCTACTCCAAGAAACAAATCACCACACACTTACGTATGGAAACTGCTTCACTGTGATTCAGGTGAATCTGTCTCTCAAATAACATCTCAGTCTCACAAGTCCCTCTATCACTAGCAGCTCTAAGGTTCCACAGCGCCTCCTTGCGGTAAGAGGATGAATAGCTTCAGTTTGTAAATGTATGGTCAGTTACTTGATTTGGTTTCACCATTTGGTGATGCTCACTTTGAACCTCAGATGGAGGTTGTGACTGCGAGAACTCAGTGTTGTACAAATTATTTTCTTTTCTATAATTAGTCAGTATTTATGAAGGAGTAGTGAGACATTTTATGAAGAGTACATTCCTGGTTAAAATGTTTGAATTCATGGAGTCATATTTTCTTCATTATGTATTATCACTAATTGTTTTAATTCTCACACACCCCAAATGTGGGCAGTCAGTGTCCCTTTCAAACTGATATCTATTTTTTTGCTGTGCTGTCTCATTCTTTGAATCATTCTTTAAAGGCTCCCTCCACATTCATCTACTATTTGCCCTATTCTTGATTTAGTAATAGATATCGCTTTAACAATAAGTTGTCCTTTTTAATGAACAATGGTATTTAGAAACTATGGCTGGCTGGTGGAACAGAGGGTATAACTTCTTCTAGGTTAGGTAAAATTAGCAGTTTATCTCTCAGTGAGTAAAATTAGCAGATCTTTGCCTTTTTCTGTCTGCATTTTCTATCTCTTTTACCATAGAGATACATAACACCTTTCTGTCTATGAAAGAAACAATTTTACACTGCCTTGGATTCCATTCCATAAGAATTTGTTTACATATTCTCCATTAAAATCACTCACTTTTTTCAATAACAATTAAGATCTTGGGTATGATTATCATTATAAGTTTACATTTTTTTATCAGCGTTGCCATTCAAAATCTTCTCTAGTCCTCTTCCCCACTCAAGTGCCCTCCCAGAAACACCCAGACCCTCACAGCCACACTCAGACACCTCTTCCCGGACATAGTCATCTCTATGCCCTGCATAAAGCCTGGGTTTTAGCCCTGTAGTTGTAATCCTTACCAGCCTGAAAGCCTTCCTCATCTTCTCCCTCTTGGATATCTGAGCTGAGGTCACAGGAGCAGCTCTTCCGAGCGAAGACTGCATCCCAGTTTTGCTCCAGCTCTCCGTGGTGGGCTTTCACACCCACTTTCCTGCCTGATATTCTCCTCACCCTGCTTGAGCTCCACTGGCCTCAGTCTAGTCATTGAGAACTGTGTTGTCTTTGGAACTGGAAGGCATTTGGTAATGGTAGAACATGTAAGCGTAAAGAAAACCAGATACAAGTATAAGAATGAACACTTGGTTGAGAGAGGCTACAAAGCAGGAGAAATAATCTGAACCATCCAGAACATATCAAGAATAGATGTACACACCCACTAGCTCAGTTATGCAGATTGTACTTTTGAGATCAAAAGTTAAAAAGTCCTACATATCTGACCTTATTGAAAACAGTGGGAGAGAACATTCATAAACAGAGGAAGAGACAGTACTTAGCTAGACATGCTGTGTTAGTGATGTCAAATTCCAAGCTTTCTTATAAATTGGGTGTGCACATTATCTAGACTTTAATTTTTTGTGTTTTGTTTTGTTTTGTTTTGTTTTACACTAAAATCCTAGAGTCGGCATAGAGACTTACTCTGACCAGAATAATATCCTCTTGTGCTAGGTGCTGGACAGTTTTCTTCCTTTTCCTGGTATTGGGTGACAATGATCAGCCCCCGTTGAGATAGAAAGGAATACGATGACCCACGAAGAGATAAAAATGGCACTTCACTTCTGGGGCACTGAGATGATGCACTCACTTGGCCACAGAGTAAAGCTCATTCTCTGCAGGCAAAACCATGCCGCCCTGCTGACTGCCCAGATTCCAAGGGACAAGAGCCCTTGGTGAGTGATTTAGACAATCCAGCCTTTGCTTGCTCCCAGTCCTGCTCAGCCTCTGTGGATTTGCATTTTCCCAGAGAAACAATTGAGGATGGCGTCATGGATTGCTCATAACTCGTGTAGGCATCAGTCCTCGACAGGACACGGCTTGGCCATGGGGGTCTTGGCTCAAATATAGGAGCTCCCACTGATCTGGCTCCTAGAAAAAGAGGGAAAGCACTGGGAGTGTACTCAGACCAATGAGTTAAATGCTATTTCACCCTTCAGCAATGTCCTCTTTCATCATAAAAAGGGTCTATATTTGCTTTTGTATTTCCCTTATCAAGAGCTAGATATAGCATTCAGTTGGCCCAGTCTGCATTGTCCAACTCTGCTTCTCAGGGAGACAAAGTCATCCTCACTTGCCAGGTAGTCACAGCCCAGGCAACAGCTTAGCTTGGTCCAGATGAACCCAGGGAAAGCTCCCAAACTCCTGAACTCTTACTCATCCATTTTGCCCTCTGAGGTCACACTGAGGTTTAGTGACAGTGGATCTGGAACAGACTTTGCTTTCTCCATCAGCAGCCTGGAGCTGAAGATGCTTCCGTTTATTACTGGTCACAGCATTACAGCTCCCCTATCATGGTGATACAAGCCATCACGTTAACCACCCAGGACAACAGAATCATGGTGCCAGTCTCTCCCAGGTGCTCCTTCTGGTGCCTCTACCTGCAGTGAACACTTTCCGCGGGAAGTAAAGCTTTGAAGATGACTGAAAAGTCCAGATAGGAGTATGAAGAAAGGATCCTTGGCATCAGAACTCTTTCCTTCTCCTTAGCCCTGGCAGGGGAAACAGGGCAGTGCTGCTCCTGGTTTTAATAACAACCGAGGCCATTATTCCTGAGACATCTGAAAGGCAACATCAGATGAAACCTGAAATGGAAGCAATTGGAGTCTATGAAACAGGGGCTGTTACAGACAATCAAACCAGGGATTAATTTAACATAGGGAATTGAAGGAGGAACAATAGTGGTTAAATAGCTTAGAGGATAAGTTGCTCTAGAAAGCTGGTACTAGGATTATATATTCTCATGTCCTTCCCCATAGCTACTCTGCCCTTGTGCATAGGTTCTACATCCTGTGGTCCTCGGCCTTGTCCATGAAGCCTAGGGTTGGTGCTGACATCACCGGCCTCAACACCTAATCTCCTAACACTCTAGTGCTTACCCCTCTCTGTACGCCTGCCTTCAGCTGCTGGAGGATGTCAGATCCCTCTTTTCTCTCTTCCAAATCCCACAAGACGCTCCTTTATTGAGCAATCATTCTTGAAACTGGAAAGAGAATGGATTCTTAGACACTGGCTTCCCTAACTAATGGTGATAACTGAGAGCTGAAAACAGGGGGCCCAGTGTGGTTCTGATGGATTGAACTCTCAGAAGCCTGTTACAAAAGGCTGGACCCGTAGTGGGGTAAATCTCTTTCCAGCATTATCATCAAGTCTAGACTCATAGCACAAAAATTCATCATACTAAACATAAAATAATTACATATAAATATGTAGCAAGCTATTAACAAAAATTAATGCATTTGTGCAGCAAATTTGATAAAATATTGCTTTTCCTTAATATGGGAATGATTTGCTGCTCAAAATTTGTGCAATAACCAGCAGCAGCATCTATGTTATAGGTAGCACCAAAGTAGAAATGAACCACCTGTGTTAGAAAGCTTAGAATGATCCACAGGGAACTGCCTGGAGACCAGCATCTGGGCAAGGTCTGTTTGGGCCCATAGCCCCGCCCTTCACCCCCAGGAAATCTCCCAGAAAGCAGCATCGCAGCCTGTCTGTTTGGGACCCGAACCTATTGGACCCACAGAGTGGCCCAGGCTGTTTGGATCGAAAATCTGTGCAGACCGGCATCTCAGCTCTACTGTTTGGGACTGGTAGGCCTGCCCTTCATCCACAGGGAACTGCCTGGAGACCTGCATCTGGGCCAGGTCTGTTTGGGCCCATAGCCCCGCCCTTCATCCCCAGGAAGTCTCACAGAGACCAGCATCGCAACCTGTCTCTTTGGGACGCGAACCTCTCTGACCCGCAGAGTGGCCCGGGCTGTTTGGATTGGGAATATTGTGGAGACTGACATCTTGGCCAGGTCTGTTTGGGACCTGGAACTTTTCAGAAACCAACATTCTGGCCTGACTCTTTGGGACCTATAGGCCCACCATTCACTCGCAGGGAACCTCCTGGAGACCTGCCTGGGACAAAGCATGGTGGCCTGGCCTGCCTAAGATTCCACAGGCTCTGGGGTGATGACACCCAGCATTTGCCTTACAAATTAGGGAGCCAGGAGCCCACAGAGGGGAGTTAGGACCCTGAGAGGAGGCCAAGAGCCTGTGGGGGAGCCACTGCCTCTCCAGGAAATGAGGGTGTAAGAGAAAGCTTTGGAACACCGCTCAAAGTAAGGAAATATAGAAAAATGACAAAAGGAAAGACCAAAAGGCAGGCTCAAAGCCCTAGCCCTCCCCAAGAAAGCTTAGAAGCCATGTACATGGAAGAAAAAAGAAGCCATACACCTGAAATGTCTGAAATGATATCAAATGAAATAAATATGCAAATAGGGAAAGCTATGG